>PRKT01000152.1:693040-745839 GCA_003671525.1 Saccostrea glomerata | reverse complement strand
CCCCCCAGAACGTCATATGAGGTGAACTCACTCTGAGGTACATCTCAGGAAAAGGCGTCTAGACCAATCAGAGAACACCAAAATTCCTGATCATTTAATAATACGTTATATTGACCTGCATGTGACATTTCAAGGCAATAAAAGGAATTATTGGAGGTCATTATAATGATTTATTTGAGTTCCATCTTTCCTGGTACAACGTGTTTTTGTTAAAATTTCTCGTTAAACTTTCAATTAAAGCAAAAAAAGAGTCTTGTAGGAGTATGCCTTTTTTAATCCTATTATAAAAAAGTTATTGTAAGTTTTTTTCTTCCTGTCGATACGATGATTTAGCCACTTTCTAAGTTTACTATTCACTTCGCCCTTCGGTCTCAGTGAATATTGTACTCCTATGGTGTCTAAATCATATGTTTTCAATGTAAAATCAGGAACTATCAAAATTAATATCATCTAATTGAAATATATACTAGTACATAAAATGTTCAAAGTTGAAGCACTAAGGGAAAATAATTCATTTTTATAGATATAACTTAAAATGAACCTTGCACAGCAATGTAGGCTTGTTCCCTGTTGAAACCCTAAAATAGAATATTAGTATTGAAACACCATTAATATATCATACAGCAACAACTAAAATAAGTACTTCCTGAATGCTAAGTATCCCTAAATATTTACATTTGCAAATGTTTTCCTTTATATAACACTTCTGAAAGCAAGTTTTTTTATAACTGTATAAATACAGGTACGGGGTCAAGAGGTCATAGATGTTCGTATGGCTAAACGTTCGACGTATTTTCTCAGTGACGTCATAAAGAGTCGACACGCATTCAGTGGATTACATACATGCCGTTGGGTTTGAAAAATAATGCATTTCACACGTGAAAAGTCACAATCAGGCAAATTTATTATGAATAAGTCACAAATGTAAATATAAGTAATAAGGTATCATTTTTTTAGTTTTATTGGGATGTAAAACGAGTTGGCACATAATCAAATCTTCCATTTGGGATTTGTTCACGTGACCATGAACAATTAAATGCCAAATATTTAAAATTGTGTTTGAGAATTTTCGGAATAAATGCATTTGTAATTCCTGGAATTCCTTTTTTTAAAATCGTTTAATACTGACATGAATGTATGAAGCATTAACAAAATCGGCATCTTCATTAGCTTTTGATCTGTGAGATTTACACGATTGTAGTCATCTGAAAAGAAGAAATATAGATTAAACAAAACGAAATGTTCGACCCCCCATCAACTGAAAGATCTGAAACATGTACTTAAAATATCACTGTTGTGAGACTTTAATTCTTTACTAACAGGGATAAATTCCTTTGTATCGGTTCCCTTTCCTGTTCGAAGCTTTAAGTGCGTCCGAGTAAGATTCCAATAATCCGTTTGGAAGGTCCTATGATTACAGTTAACTGATTCATTAAATGAAATAAGGATTCAATTTATCGCTTTAATATTATTTTCCAAAAAGACAAGATGATTGATGAGGAATTTACTCTACCAACAATTATTTTCATAAAATGGGTAAAGGTAAACAAAATCAATCTAAAAACAGTTGCATAAATATTTGAAGGATAAACTAAAAGTGACATTTAGTTTTTGAGCAAACCCAGGCCACTAATATTAATGATTGCTATTACATGTCTATATCTTTTGTAGAAAATTAGGGAATAACTATCTTCTAATTTGGCATTTGCAACCGTAAATGCTGATTTAACGGTCGCAAACTGAGTTTTACCGGCGACGCGTAAGCGGAGCCGGTAAATCGAATGTTTGTTACCGTTAAATCAGCATTAACGGTCGCAAATGCCAAATTAGAAGTTAGTTATTTCAATTCTAATGCAATCTATGGATTCTGTTTGTTGTTTACGTCTTATTTTGTTTAATTTTGTGACATGGAATACGTCATGCAGCATTATGTTTTTGCGTCGCTCAATTATGACGTCACAATGAAAAGCTTTTACGCTCGTTAATGCTCGATTTACTGCTTCAAACAATGCACATCGGCCAATCAAAACGTGATTTACAAACCAATTTCATTAGAATGTGTATTTACAAACATTAAATGCTGTCAGTAGGTATAATAGGAAGAATAGATAAATAGGCTGACATAAATGAAAACGTACATCGATTTCTTTCTCTAGTATACCTCTGTTCTTTTTTTCTGATATTTCTCTTATAAATTGGTCCAAAGAGACCCTCTGTGATGTCAGATTACTGTACTCAACGACAATAACCTCCTCCTCTACGTAATTATCCTCGTTTTGATTAATCTACTCTAACTCCGATTCATTTTTCGACTCTGATCTCTGAAGATTTATTCCTAAGTCATTTTCTTGATCTTTGTTAGACTTTTCTTTGTTCCACCTGAATTTATTAAAAATCCTTGCTATAACAAATTTCATGGGGGACGTACCTTAATAAGATTTTATTTTTAATTGTTAATCTATGTTCCGAATAAAGAAAGGATTCCCAAATTATTTATCTTTCAATCGTACATTAACTATATTTCCAGTTTTGTGGTACTAATTGTGTAATGAATAATACATAAAATGACTTAAATACTAAAAAAGTCTCGAAATCAAATTGCATATATGTGTAGAGTATACATAAATTTAATTATTAGGACAACCAGAGTTTAAAATTCTCATCATAATTTTATTATAAGACTTGACTATGTATTCTTTCTTAAAGGATTATTTGAATATGATATTGAGTTGAATTTCAAATTGCAAATTTAAGATACATTACCATGTAAAGAAGAGAAAAATGATAACCAGGAGTAATAAAACAACCAATAAACTCAGAACCACCAGGAGAATTGGGATTTGATTGGAATCTTCTTCAACATCTTTATCTTTAAAAAAGTTGTTCCTTAAACACACATGTGATCATTAGAAAAGGCAATTAAAAGCAATTCAAGAACCCCCAAAAAATTGATTTTGTACATGTAATGTTAATCTTAAACACACATGTGATCATTAGAAATGTAATGTTAATCTTAAACACACATGTGATCATTAGAAAAGGCAATTAAAAGCAATTCAAGAACCCCAAAAAAATTGATTTTGTACATGTAATGTACACATATATACATTGTATGGACTAGTGTTAAACTTTAAGGACAATCTTAATTTCTGCAAGGATAAGTTGCCCGAAATGGAAGAAAATCTTAATAAATCATTGAGCTGCATGCATGACTTTTGTAGAGAAATAATACAAAAGAGATAAAAATGACCCCTGTACATGTACCCCAAATATTAATAAATAATGGTATCATACATTTGATTTGATAAGAGGATTTATTTAGTTTTACTACAAAAACACACTTTATCCTCGATATGACCGAAGTTTAAACCTTGTATTATTTGATATTATTTAAATGAAGGGAATACCTTTAAGGTTATCTATCACACCAGTAGTAGACGTGTTCTGCCCGAAATTTGAAATGCTTACGGCTTCAATTCTTCTGTCTGCAGTAAAAATGCAAATCTTTCTTTTTTAATTAAAATTGTCTCGTTTTCGTAAGTTCTGTGGTCGATAAAATGACATTTCAGCAAATACAATCTTTCATTTAATGAAATGCTTATGTTTTTATACTTATTGTTACAATTACTCACACATTGAATTTTAAACGGATCTTTTATGTTATTCTCAAAATTGACAAGTGGTCACACAGAGGGTGACAGGTCGACAGTGGATGCTCACTCCCCCCCCCCCCCCCCCCTCCACAGCACTTGCTCCCTGCTTCCATCTCTGATGTTTAAGAGGTACGTGTTCGCTCTGTTCCAAAGATTCCATTGTTAAATGGACTTTTGAGTTTTAATACTGTTTGTTATCTCCATATATCTCACCAAGGAGACTAAATGCAACGGAATTCGAAAAACGAACAGTAAATATGCTTAAAATTCTATAGAATAGTACAAAACGCAAGCGGAGCAAACACTGACCTAGCTCTAAAAACATTTGGATCAGGTGTCATAATGAGTCAACATTCTACTAAACAATAAATTGTACATGTACATTTGTATTTGCTTATAAAGCCATTATATCGAAGTAAAAATTCGCGAAAATGTTGATATATTTCTAATATGTCCATCAATAGCATATCTGAATAAGAATTACTACATGAGAAAATGAAGAAATGTAAGAATAATTTTCTATAACTTCTTTTTAAAAAGTTAATATCTTAGAGAGACATTAAAGTAAGAAAACTTCAAAATAATTTTTTTATATTTAATATGTTGTTTTCAATTTCAGTCTGTAGACATTTCAAGTTCACAGTTTTTTCCATGATGCCCATCGGCACAGCTATCACAACTTCCAGTCACTTTGTTACACGTTTCGAGGTACGTTGTCGGACATCGATGTTGACAATAATCACCAAAGAAAAATCCTAAGCATTGATTACATACACCTGATACAAGATTACAGGCAAGACACGCCTTTCTGCATTTAGCACAATTTATTCCATAATGGTAAGCAGGACAAACTATAATAAATTTTATCAATTTAAGCAGCATGGAATATATAGTCTGGTTAATATGCTGTATAAAATATTTATTTTGAAATTTATTGCTGTCCATTTTCAATATTATATTGTTACATCTGATCGTAAATAAGAAGGTTTGAAACAAACTACTAATAAGAATGGTATATGCAGTTTTCGAATGAAAGTAAAAAAAGAATGCTCTCAATAACTGCCACATTTAAGATGATTTACCTATGGGATGTACTTCAAACAATCTAATTGGTCCATCATCCGTTCTTTTTATTACGATTGAGTTTCCTCTCATTTCCCTTTCACATTCTACGATATACTGGTATTTTGTAGAAGGGTTACGAAAATTAAATCCGCGACAAAGAGTCAATTCATCGGAAAGGACCTGATTTTCAGTTCTTATATGCAATTCGTAATTCGTAAGTTAATAATGAAAATCCAAGTTATTCCCTTTTTATTTCTGAAATTTTAATTTAAATGAAATAATTTTATACAATACCTCCTCTCATTGAAATGAGTATCCATTTTATACTGAACGTTTTTTTTTCCATTATCATAAACCATGTTGCATTACTTGTTTCTTTTGTTACAATATAAGAATCTACATTGCCATCAAAAGCATCCCTCCCTTTGAGACCAACAGACTGGGATTTTACTTGAGTTTCGTTTAAGGCTGCAAATTCTAGCCACGAAAAAAAATGAATATAAAATCCGTGGTTTAATTTGAGGATGGATTGTCCCCTTTGGAAATATATAAAAAATTGAAGAACTTAGATTTCTTAATGCTGCACATTTTCTTTGTGAAAGTATTAAAAAACAAACCTCGAATGATCGAATAATTCATACTTATTACTTTGACTTCGTTAATTTGTAAAGCACCATATTCTTCTTTCCTGATGATGATTTTGTTTCCAAACACAACTTCAGATGGGTGGCATGTTACAATTTTAGTATGATTGGTTACATTGCACATTCTTGCAATCTGTTTACAAGTTCGAATTTCAGATGTGTCAAGTTGTATGTGGATATGATATCTTCCTTTAAGGAAAAAAAGATAATACCAATGGATTTATTGCATTGGTAATGAATATGGTGATTAATTTAAAACTTGCCAACATACAATCAAGTGTTTTAGTTGTTACGACGTAATATTTTATAGGCTCATGAAATTTCACAATACCACAACTAATGCTGAGAAAAATCCAGAAGATTCGATGTACCCTATCAAGAGTCATTGACCATGTCTAGTTTTTGCCTTCCATAGTAAGAGAGTATGTCTCCATGTCGTCATCACAAGCGTTATTTGCAGGATGTATTCCACTTGCGGAAGACTGCTGTGCTTCACATCTTCTACACCTACATGCAACTTGTAAACAACCCCCAAAGTACACATATATTTCCATATATATTTATCTTAATATATCTATATCCTTTCAAACAAAATTACCTATATATTGTCCATGTACTTTATAAATTTATTTGGATTTAGAATAATCCTTATTTTAGTCGTTCACAATTTTTATTTTTATGACGTCACAAACTAGTCCGATTTTATATCCTTTTCGGAAAGAGTAAAAATGGACAAAATTTCAACAATTTTAGCTTTAAAATTTATAGAGCGCAAGTTTGTTCAGGAATAATATTGACATATTTCATTGATATTACCATTCTACACATTACTGTAGAAGCACAAATTTTCGTGGGCATAAAATTTCGGTGTTTTGTCATCAAAAATAGTTTCATGGACATTTAGTTTCGTTGTTTTGAAAGTAACCTTATTTAATATATAGTCATATAAAATTTCGTGTTGGATTTAATTTCGTTGAATATTGTTAACAACGAAATAAACGAAATTTAATCCCCCACGAATATTTGTGCTTTTACAGTATATCAAAATATTGATTCTGAGCACACGTGCGTTCGGTAACTTTTACTCAAAATATCGACGAAATATGTACATTTTTCTGTAAAATTCATAAAAAAGTGAAATTTACGTCATCTTTGTGACGTCATTACGTACATATGGCGTCATTACTTTTGAAAATATTCAGTGCTTTGAAGTCAGCATATACCCCCCTGTTTAAGAACTTAATCAAATATATCTCCATCAAAGTTTGATTAGGGGGGCAAATATTGGTTATTACCGAATAAAGTTCTTTGGCAGATAGGCAAGTATGAGCTCAATGTTTTATGAAACGAAAGGTTATGTAAAATCGAATGAAAATTTGTATTAGAATGAGAAAATTTAGAAATTGACATTTTTCTGACCTTTTTGTTACCTCTGCTTGTCCTTTAATCTCGAATCAATACTCTTTTTGTGGCAGGGGAGAAATGATAGTTTTACATGTAATGATAAACTATTCTATAATTCTGAAAAACTCGCTAAACCAGCAGCCAAAAGTAGTCTAAGCCTTACATCTTCTTTGATATCACTCAACTTGTTATTGTCATTTCTGAAATAGTTTGTTGCTTAATCTATACAGTTATATATATTAAATATATGTAGAAAACGAAGGGTACTCAACTTAAAAGTAAAAAAAAAATACAAAAATAGGAGAAGAGCTTCACAAACATCCGAAGTGGGATCAGGTGCCATGAAGGCGTGAGCATCCCCTGCAAACCGGTCACATTTGCCGTGTGCTCCCTTTTATGATCGGGAAAAAACAGTACAATTCGTAGTCAATGCAGTGTATAAATAATGGACTAACATTTGCTGGGCGAAACTGGTCACAAAAATGCATCAACTCAAAAGATTGATGGATAATTATCTCATAAAAACCCTCTCTTATAAGAGTTTCAATGAACCTTAAAGACATTTTAATACAGTGAGATAATAAATTAATTGTACATGTACATGTGACCTGATACTGGACAACCACGAAACGTAGTTTGATATATGAATTTTGTTCTTTTGTCATCTAAAAAGGTTACACGAGCATAAATCTAGTTACATGTATTTTGAGAGTAACCATGCTCCATCATATATTTAAGGAATGACTCTAATTCTTGGCCAGATTATCGAGTATAATATGGTTTGGGTCAGTTTACGCTTTATAATCCGCGAAGCGGATTATAAAAAAGCGTAAACTGACCCAAACCATATTATACTCGATAATCTGGCCAAGAATTAGAGTCATTCCTTATAATTTAATTTTAAAATAATTAAACAACTGGGGATGTAAAATTGTGTTGTTTTTATTAGTTCAAATTTACCGCGCAATAATACAACCGTAGTAACGGAAGTGATGGGAAGCAAGGGGAGGTAAAAACTGATACATAGATCTAGCAGCCATGATGCTTGTTTACATGAGGTAAGATCGAGCAACTGTTTGAAGTTAAAGGTACATTCATTAAATCTGGAATTTTTCATGAATCCGAAGGACTGGAAATGAGGGGATTGATGGATACAGATGATTCAGCTGGTTGTCAAGGGGGTGTGTCCCCATACCAAACCAGATTATACAAAATGTTATGCGTTCCTTTTTGGAAATCAACCAATGAGAGACAAGAATACAAACAGAATTAAATTATAATACTATAAAAAAAATTCTTGTGAGATATCATTTCGTTTATAATTGTTATAAATAAATTAAACAAAATTAAAAACCCAGAATTTTTTCTGATTTTCTAGCAATCCAAACTGTCCAGTTTAATTTTGTGTAAGGACCACAGTTCATCTTAGTTTTTGTTCAGTATTTCAAAATTTCAACTGGAAAAGGTAAAAATGGTTTTTTTTCCCTGAAAAATTTGATTGATATTTTTAAAACTTCATCGTCCGTTCTTTGTTTAGAAAATAACGTAATTTTATTCATAACTCTAAGGTAAAATTGATACATGTATACTTGTCAAAATTTCTAAGTCCTCACTCTTATTTTTTCAAAACGTTACTTAACATCAATGTACTAGTTGCTCACAATTTTGCCTTTAATTTGCAATACTAACCTGTCAAGGCCAAAAAAATTGTAATCGAATGTGTAATTACTCGACCGTGACCATTTTGTTAAAAAGCATGAAAGCCGACTTCCATATGTTTTTTTTTCGGGTGTATTCTTCAAATTTTTACTCCCATGTGTTCTCCATCTTTGATTGATTACGAAAAACAGAAAAAAAGTTAATAAAAATGCGTTGTATGTCTAAACAAAACAATGTGCAAGTTGAAATGGCCCAAACTGGTCATAGTTAACGAGAGTTCTGTTTCTTTCACTATGCGACTTTATTTTACTAAAAAACTTTATACTCACCGCCCGAAACACCTACAAAGCATACCTGAATTACTTTTAATCATCAGAAATTGCTAGATTTTCAACAAACACTACAAAATCATCCTAGAGTTTATCCGGAAAAATCAATGGAACTGGAACCGGAAGTGTCCTCCTCTCAATGTCAAACTGAAGGAGTGGGGAATACATGTAATCAGACATTATGTTGCTATTGTTGGCAAAGCACAGACTCCTTGTCATCCTAATCTCAACCCTAACTAACATGCATTGAAGAAGATAGACCGGAGTGTGAGACAGCTTTTCCATGAGCAGAATCTAGCGGAACTAGAGGACGACCTACATGTAGTCTCCACATAGAAAAACATTCAATAAAAGAATTACAGTTAGGTTAGTTGCCATATAATGTCCGAAAATCCTCAAATGTTTTAAATTTGAAAAGGACCTATTTATACAGCTTATTGTTGAATTTTTTTTCTTATTACATATAAAATATTTCTTTTAAATCTGGACATTTTAAATCAATTTAGTTATTTCAATGATTATTCACATTTAACTTATATGTTCTTAATGTATAAACAGGAAGGATTAAAAAAAATATCGACCTTTTTCCGTAAACTGCTCAAAGTTGATGAAGTGTTTGTTTCTGCTATATCACTTTGAAGAATTTACCTCATTATTCATTATTAGAACTGAATATGGACCATTTGCAGCTATGTAGGGTTGTTCCGTGTTGAAACCCTCAACTAAGATACACGATGATTATAGAATGTTGCAAAAAATTAAAATAAAATAAGTACTTCCTATATAACCAATACTTTGTTTTGAACCCACTTAACACGATTCTAAAAAATTACCGTTGTTTTCATAATATAAAATAAAAGAAATTGGCATAGAAAAAAAAGCTTGCCTCTTACCCAACCGCCAACCCCCCTAACCCCAACCCCTACGGAATAGGATTTTCGAGTTTGGGCAAATTCCCCCTTTTTTTAGCTTGACAACTTCATCAAGTAAGTAAAAAAAAATTCTCTGACTTGTCCCCCCCCCCCTTTTCAAAAACGATGCTACTTGTGCTTGGCTGTTTTACAAGTCAATTTTAAAATAATAATATAGTCATATTGGACTGAGATGAATGGCAATTAGTATTAGTCTTATACATTTGATGTTGAAAATTAAGGAACCTGTTTTTTACTTCTGTTAAATTTTACGCATCGTAAAAATTAGCAGCACGTAAAAAAACCGTTATACGGTACTGTATATCATGTATCTGATTGTAATAATAAAATAATAATTATTCTGGAAATAATATTCATGTAACAGATGCGGAAAAAGACGAGTATTTAGGTATTTTGATTATTATTAATTTTCTACCTTTCAAAATCTTATTTTTAAAACAATTAATTTGCTACCTTTTATTGAGATAAAAAAAATACTAGGTTGAGTCATATAGACTTTATCTGCTTGAAATCAAAAATAATTTAACCTAATTATGTAGCTGCAGAATTGCAGCTCTCCGAAAACATATATATTGGTATACCGAGAGCTACAGTGCCAGCCATTGAAAAACTGTATATTTATTGCGCACAAAAAAGTGCGCTGCTTCTCGATTTCTTTCTCCATGTTCTAAGAACTGTCATCTCAAAATATTACTAACGGTGTGTTTCTAACATATTCTTTAACTGCTTCCACAACAAAACATTCCTTATAATAGTTTTAATAGCCCCCCTTCCCTGAAATTGAGATAACCGAAAATGTCGCCTATTTATACTGCCATTATGGTTTGTAAGATAATTCCTTCCAATGCGCTTCGTACAGATATAAACTACCAAAGTAATTGATAAAGGAGTAAGGACTTTATTGAAATCTAGCATTTTTGCAATTGAGGTAAGAATTGAGAAAAATTAATTGAGAACCGAGCGCCCTTTTTGTGCGCAATAAATATAAAGTTTTTTCAATTGGTGGCACTGTATCTCTCCAGTCTATCAATATAAATATTTTTCGGAGAGCTACAGTTCTGCAGCTACTAATAAGTCTGCATGGAGGATCTATATATATAATATTTATATCATCTTTCAAATGTTGTTCATACAAATAAAATCTTCATCACAAAAATATCAATTTCGGCATTTTTAATGCTGTCGATCTTATTAAGTGTTGATAATAGACATTACATTTAAAAAACGTATTCAATCTAAAGAAAACAATATTGGAACAAACCTAGCCTTTCGACAAGAATTTGAAAAGTTTCACATGATCATGTGTTAATTGTAGAGTTATATTCATTTTTAGTGTACAGATTCAATGAAAAACATGAATCTAAGACTAAAAAAAAAAAGAACTACAGCATTGCCATTTCTGTTGGTGGGCAATAGAATACTAACATTTTATCATATCTATATCATGAATTGTGCGTCTGATAAACGCAGATATATCAGAAAGTATGTCTGGTTCTGCTTTCTTTATTATTAATCATTGGTCTTTTTCAAAATTTAAATGTAAGTGGAAACAAAATTCTTATTGCACACTGATTGTACACACGTACTCTTACGTTGACAAATTTCGAATAGAACATATCTGTGTAGTTTTTTGAGATAAAGTCTTCCGATAATCTGTCGGAATTCCCAAGTGAACCATTTGCACCTCGTTTTTAGCAAACCTGCTTATGAATTCTTACCAACCATTCCCCACGATGAATTAAAGCCCAAGCTTTCTGATATCAACGAGAACTGCTTTTTCAAAAACATATGTAATTGAACTCGTAAATTTGCCTGCCTGATCATTGGTCATTTGCAAAATTATTTTGTTAAAAACCTTCTAATTACACACACAGGTATTCTGAAGTTAACATCAAAAAGATGCTTGAGTTTCTGATTGACAATATCTATGTGATTTTGGAGACCAGGTCTTCCAACAATCTATTGTATTCCCATGGGAACCAAATGTGCTCCATTATGCATGTAAGCAGATCTATTTTTGTATTCAACATATTTTATACAAAATTTTATGCCTAAAAAGGAAAAATACTTGCTGTGGCCTTCAACTGTACATTTAGATACAGTATATCTGTATATCTGTATATATACGTATTGTCTGGTCAACCTTTTTCTTCGTCAGCTTCAGTTTTTTTTTTTTGTAATATGCCCTTTTCACATAGATAAATATTTTTTTTTCATAAGGATATAGAGTTTTTATGTCCAAATTCATTCAATAGGCAGTGCATTTTCTACCTTAAAACATTCCTATAACAAGGCGACCTATTACCAAATATAAACACGTTGATGAATTAATATATCAACAATATACAAGTTCTGTGGTCAACACATTGACGTAATCACTACTCAGCAAATACAATTTATCCTTAAGATAACTTCTGACAAAAGTTTTTCATACTAATTGTAAGGCTAATTTTTAAACGCTCAATTGTCCACATACTCCGAGCATTACAGAGAACACGTCAAATGTGATTGACCAATAGGATAATCCTCTGGCTTTGGCACCTGATCCCAAGAGTCTATTTTAGAGGTCGGTGTTTTCACTACTCCCAATTTTGTAATATTCGGTTGGAATTTTTAGCGTGACTACTGTTCGTTATTTTCATATTTACATATGTATAGTCAGAATAAAGTATGCGTAAATGATGCATGCATAAAGTTGGTTGTTCTCCCTGATAAGCAATGTGTTCGGCATATCGTATTTTCAAATCAATCCTACATTAAAATCTAATCATGTCGAATTGAAAGCATCGTTATATTATTCCGTAGGAAAAACCCCGTTTTACAACAAAAATACGGAAGAGGAAATTTGTACCGGTTACCTATCATTGTCAGTTCTGTGAATAACGTTTCAAATTTCTATTTCCATGAAACTCCACAACCTTGAATGTTTTCTATGTTTAAATTATATTATTCACTGTTGAAAAACAGTTGGTCTTGTAAGAACACAAGTCATTTACTGTCTTCAAAAACAAATACATAATTTAAAACATTCAAGTAGAGACTTTATAAAATTCAAACTTAATTTCCCTGTGGCCAAAGTTATCACATTTTAATTAAAAACATTGTAGTCAACTTGTTTATCAATCGAGTTTCTACATCAAATTTAAAGCAAGAGACATATCTCAAGTTGATTCAATTTTTGTATACTTTATGTTTGCGAAAAACGTTTTAGGAATATTATTCATTTCCTTGTGTTTAACTGAATAATGATTATAGATCAAGATCTGACGATGTGTTGTTCGAATATATCTGTTTTGTTTCTCATCCAAGTATTTAAAAAAAAATAATAATCAAAATTACCATTATCCTTTAATTTTAAATCTTTCAAAATATCAAAGTAGATAAAAACAAGAAAAACTAATCACATTGGCAATGCTAGTGTTTTACAATAGGATTATATAGTAAATACATTCCTATTGTATCTTGCAAGGTACATCGATCTATTGTTAGGAAATATTTCAAAGTAACAATGCCATATTGGCACGTTTTTGGAATTAAAGTAATATTAAGGGACATATCTCTTGATCTTAGTTTATCATATTTATTAAACCTCTTTAAAAAAAAATCATATTGTCTATTTTCTCTACAACGAATTTGCAATATTGTAGGAAACACGAAATTGAGTATATAAATATAAAAAAAC
Organism: Saccostrea glomerata; assembly: GCA_003671525.1. Taxonomy (NCBI): domain Eukaryota; kingdom Metazoa; phylum Mollusca; class Bivalvia; order Ostreida; family Ostreidae; genus Saccostrea; species Saccostrea glomerata. The sequence goes on along the minus strand of PRKT01000152.1, from coordinate 732,471 downwards.
AGACATAAGATACCAAAAATATACATAAACATAATCTTCCTTATAAATTTTATAAATTGATCATTAGGGAATATCGCTTCAGCTGTAAATGGACAAAAATTATAAAGAGCTCGATGTGAAATCTGCTTCACATATCTAGAGTAATATTACAATGCGCACATCAGTGTTAAAGGTCTTCTGTGCTGCTTTACTTTACTTTTCAAGTTTGATTAAAGGTACGTATTCAGTCACTCGATCTAGTTATTTTCTTTTTCAAACAAATTACATAAAAATCCAAACAAGGTTGCTACTGCATTTGAATAAATAACATATGAATTGTATTGAATATTGTAAAAAAAGTAATGCAACTCACATGTAGCAAACATATACTCTTACAAGATATTTGTGTTTTATCGGATTGTTTGAAAGGTTATTCACAGAATACAAGATGTATTGCACAGCAGTCCTCTACAAACGGATCGTATTCTGCACATTACGCTTGTGATGACGACATGGACACATTTTCTCTAACCAGAAATGACGCAAACCAGAGCTGGTCAATGACATTTGATAGAGATTATCAAATATATTGGATTTTCCTGAGCATTAATTGTGGTATTCTATTTTTTAAAAGAATATCTTCGTGTACAAAATTATACATTTTCAAAGCTCTTATAAATATGAGTCCGAATTGAAATGTAACATTCAATATCAATTCAATTAATTTAGAAAAAATCCAGCGAGCTAGTGATTTAAAATTTATTTTTTGAAATTTATACATGAATGTGTGAAGCTTTTTTTATTTCCTTGGGTTTTGTGGGGGTTGGATTGGAGAGAGTTGGGAATCCTACCGGTAAATATAATGTTTTAATGCATATCTTTTGTATGGCTTTAGGTAAATACTACATTCAAATACAGCAAGAGGAATATTCACCTCGATTTTGCTCCTATTTTGAGGTGCTGTGCAACGCAACCACCAAAGGAGAAATTGTCACTTGTAATCACGCTTACTATGATGTTTTAGGGAATGAAATCATTGTTAGAAGAGAAGGCGAAGGCGCTATTCAAATTCATGAAATAAAACTTACAAGTAAGGATGATTACGGATACTTTTGCTATGCATTTGGAAGTTATTTTTTGTGAAATAAATCACATTTACCCTTTATAATTAGAATTTGAACCTTTGAAAATCTCCATAAAGAACCATTTTGATGGCACTAATGGCGGAAGGGCTTTAGACGGCGATCTAAACTCGAACTTTGTATCTAAATTGAAGAAAAATGCGACATGGTATATGACTTTGAACGATGTATACGACATAAAGTGGATACTTATTCATATGAGAGGAGGTATAGTGTAAAAGCCTTGATTTATTATATAATCAATGAAATTTTATAGAATTATGAAAGATTTTTTAAATTACACATATTTATTATTCTATCTTTATTTAATTAGGAGAATACGAAGTGCATATATCTAAAACTCTACAGCTCCTTAATCCGTTGACTCTTTGTAAAGTACTTAATCTTAGTAATCCAGCAACAAAATACCAGATTATAGTAGAGTGTGATAAAACAGTAAAGGGGAACTCTATTGTAATACGACGGACTGATGATGGAGCAATGAGACTGTTTGAAGTACATCCTATAAGTAATAATTTTTATTAACTTTTATAAACTTTGCAAATTAATACTCCATGCAACAGATAAGATTTGTTAATGTTTGAAAATGTCTTATCAAAAGAAATTGTCTTGTAATGTTAGAATTTTCAAGAAACTTAACCGTAAAATTACTTTTTTTTACAATTAGTCATTTTTCTTTTGTCACTCATTTTGGAGAAATAAATTGTAGTTTGCCCTGCAAACCACTTTGGAATCAATTGTGCTAAATGCAGGAGGGCATGCATTTCCTGTAACCCTATATCAGGTGGGTGTAATAAATGCCCTGGATCGTTCTATGGTGATTATTGTCAACATCACTGTCCTACAACGTGCATAAATACATGTGACCAATTGACCGGAAGCTGTCATAGTTGTAGAGAGGGTTACTATGGAAAGTACTGTGAACTTCAAATGCGTACTGTTCGTAAGTTTTAATGTTTATTCTTGAATTTTACATTTTTTACAATAAACTTTTAATATTACGATCATTTTATACAATGAAACATTCAGTAAATTGCACTCAAAGCAAAATTCCAAGTACAACTTGAGTTCGTGATTAAAGGTTATTCATTTTTAGTTCTGTTCAAAAACATTTGAATACCATTGGAAATTCTTCTATAATTTAAGATTTATTATAAGTATGTTTGCCAAAATGGTGTATGGTGTACATGCAAATTGGGTTAAAGTCAAACGATTTTATTACAAGAGAAATGAATGTTTCCTTTTTATTTCATTTTTTTCCTACTAAGGTTCCATTATATAAAGCGGACCTAAGATTTAGTTTGATATAAGTGTTGGTGTCAATCTTTTTTACATATAGATGGATAGATAACTGTTTTTTTATATCATTTTTGCATATTTATTTGTGCAAATGAATACGGCATTTAGTCGCACATGCTTTTCGAAGATGAAACATATGAAGAGGGTTCATATCCAGAGACTAGATCCTATAACCTAGGCTTTCTTATGGGTCTGGGCGCGTTATTTATATTTATGCTTTTTGCGTTATTAGTATTACAAAATAGAAGGAGCAATCTAGAGTACATAGTTGGTAGGGAAATGCTTTAAGTGCTGATGAAATTTTGCTGACTAGTCAAAATACAACTTTTTTCAGGTGATTCTTATAGCATAAGTATAAATAAATTCGAAGGGAGTTGATGACGATGCTTATTCATTATCATATTTCTCTCCGTATTCATAAAAGTTAATAGTCAAATTCAATGTTATGTATGTATCATGAACTAATATTTACTACAACTATTTTAACAATACAGAAAAAGTACTTGTGCCTTTCAATATCAATATGCAGTAATTTAATTTGGCTCATCAATATATAGTTTCAAGTGTTTGTGCAAAAGCACATGTTCTAAAATGATTAAAAAAGGATAAGTTTTAGCTTTTTTCAAACGAATAAGCTAATTTTTCCAAAATTATATAAAATATAAAACGAGAAAAGAATAATCAACATTTATAAACAATAAATGCGCGGTTTGCTTCAGAAAAAATGGTGCACATTTTCAATATTTTTGTTTCATTAACATTATAAAGTTAAAACTTCTTGAAGCTGGTAGCTATAAGGTGCCATGTAGTAAAGATATATTTATCAGTAGTAAGCCAGATAAGTTACTAGCGGCCGCTTAACAATTATCTCTTGGTCGCTACAAAAGAAACCGCAAGATTAAAAAAAAAAACCATTATAACACACTGAAATAAAAAAAAATCATATATTTCTATACAAGAAAATTTTCTCTGACAAAGATTCATTGACGAAAGCTGTCGGCGCAACGCAGATAACGTCCACAAGAGAACAAAACGCTTGGAAAACTAGTAAATGTAAGTGATTTGTTACAGTAATCGTGTGTCTTTGAAAATATGCTTAAGGCATAAATTTTATCCTGCATTTTAATTTTTTGGGGGTGCCGATTTTTCCATTTATCTTATACCACAGTTAAGAAATAAAAAGTAATTTTTTTCTAAAAAAAAAAAAAGATAATTAACCCAACCAGAAACCATATTGTATGCAGAGATATAACGGCAGTCTCTTAATTACGAAGTCCACCGCTAGACTTTTCAACGTGATTTTTGTTGGTCTTCTAAACGCTTTCTTTCTTTTGATGGCAAATCAAGTTATCTTTATACTTTCTTATTTATGAAAAACTAGTGTGCACTGCATGTGCACGTGTAGTTACATCGGTCTCAGGTGTTTTCTAGTATAAATAAAGAGGAGAGTTTCCTCGCTCAACATGGCACTGAGCTATAATGTACAGTAAATGTATTACATTTAGCGGTGTATTCTTTTTAGCGATTTTGGCGGAAAGCAGAGTCCGCTAATCAAGTACATTGCTAAATGTCTTGTTTATTAACAATTATAACTAGCGCATTCAGACAGCGCTAAATCAAAGTACGCTAACTTGTTGAAAATTGAATTTCCGCCAAATATCGTACACGCCAAATGTAATACATTACATTAATTCGGTGCGCCACATTATTGCTTGACATCGACGTTTTCGACAATTTCTGATTAATAGGACTTGGGCGAATAATAATAAAGTTTTTAATTAATGACATAGAAAATATATTTTAACACTCTTAGAGAGTTACAACGGATTTAATTCTGGCCCATTTTGTTTCCATGTGACTTGAGCCTGGTTATAAAAAAAACATTGCCAACAATGTTTTTTTTCTGAATGTCTGTTACTTATCCAATTAATGTTTTTACAAAATGCATATGAACCTCGAAGTATTTTGTCAAATAGACAAAAATGCTTTTTTTTTAATTATACAAAAAATCATGGTTGTTGGTGAAAAATTTCAAAAGTTTTTTTTTCGAGTAAAATCCTGTAATATAAAGGTACTACGAAAGTGATTTGAAAATTTCCTCTGAAATTAGTGACTCAATCATTAATAATCAAAACGCGGTTTAATCGAAACAACGATCACGGCATGTCAAAATTAAGGGCCAGGCGACTATGGCATGTCAAACGTTGCAATGTTCTGGACAATTGTAAAAGAAGGCTCGCCCGATGATGTATTAGAAAATATTTGATATTTCAAAATCAATGTATAATATATATTTAACTATTCTGTAGATATCAAAACTGAGAAGTTTATGAACAATCCTGGATGGGCTACTTCTGAAGCAATGGTTGTCTATGAAGGTACATCGACATATTTTAGCTACAATATATTTCATGAATTGAGATAAAGGTCTAAAAGACTTACTATTGATTGGACTTGATTAAGTGAGACTTTATCTAAACTCTGACTTCCTCCTTTCCTCCTTTATACTCAGACTCTGTGATAAATTTGTGTTAACGATAGCGGGTCGGCCAAGGATTAAGTTAGAAATACATGTTATTTCACCTGCTTTTCTTATACAAACAAATACATTATTATGTAACATATAGGTGAATTTTTTCTTCATTTATCATTACACATCCGGTATATATATGTGGAAATGCACAGGCGTGATCATAGCGTACAATGGCAACAGTGTTCACAATGCCAAGTTCACGCGTCTTATATTTGTAGCGTGAAACTTGAAAACAACGATGAAATGAAGCAAGCAAAATAAGAAATAAGTTTTTGATATTTTCAAATATAAATTAAATATATTTGAAAAATGTGTTGAAAAACGACAGAATTTTATCAATATCATTGCAAATATACAATTCTTTCTTTTATAACGATATGTTTTAGACAATAGGATTTATCGTCTCACTCGATCATTATTTTTTTTGTAAGATATTAAGTTGATTTATTCTGTAGATACAAAAGCTGAGGATTTCATGAATAATCTTGGATGGCCTTCTTCAGAAGCAATAGATATCCATGAAGGTACAGCAACATATTTTTAGTTACATTACATCTCATGAATCGGGATAAAGGTCCAACTATTGACAGGTTTTGAAGGCAATATTTCTTTTGTTAGACTTTTCCCACAGTTGAATGCCCGCGGAAGTTAGACTTTTCCCGGAAGTCTGACTTAACACTTTACAACTTACAAAATTGTTATGCAAAATAAACTTAATCCTCACGTCATGGAAATATTACGTTACCTTTTCCCCGCAAGTACTTTCTAGCAGGGTACAAGTTTCTCTAAAGTTTAACGTAAATAATATCATGACGTAATATTTTAATTAGAAAATAATTTCTATTATTGTATGAGATTAAGCAAGTATGAAATATTTGGAATTTGGCAATAAATTGAAGATTTAATGAACTTTTTAAAGTGCGTGAAAATGCGTGATTGCGGGGAAACGGTAAATGCGTGATTTTGCGTCAGAAATAGGAAATGGTATATGCGTTAAAATGCGTGACTGCGGGGAAGGGGGTTAAATGTAAGATTATCTCCTTTAGAATGAGACTTTTTAACTTTTTTTAGTGTCGACCATGGATTCAGTTTGAAATATACGAGGGGTGTTAGAAAAGTTCGCGGACAAGTTCTATTGTGAGCGCGCTATTTTCACAAAACCAGTCAAACTTTTCAGATAAAATCTTAACCTATTTTCCAATAAATATATAAAACTTTGGTGCTCTCCGGTGCTCATTGAAAAATACACAGATGTTTTATTTTGATAAATCTTGCTTCTCGGAGCATGCTACATTTTGGCAAGTTTACATCACATAGACTCTTTATCAAAATTAAAAATTGCACAATTGTAGCGCAAAGAGATTTGTGATATTATACCTGTCGCAAAAGTATTCATGAAACATCACTGGGAGAAATTTTGGATCAAATTGGAGGGTATATGACTGTTTTATAGCCATTTATAAATGATAATCGCATAAAAACACTGCCAAAAATCGGAACGTCATTGAGTGTCATGGAGCACTGCCCTACGTAAAAATTATGTATGCAGACAGGAAAATGTCTAAAAAGAGATTAAAATGTGCAAGATGCTGCCGGGAATTTCCTACACATACAAAGGACAAAAGTTTTCAAATGGTTGTAGCTTTATAAAAATGTAAGGATTAACATTTTGAATGATTAACCCCATAAATACTTCAATACCCCTTTATTGCATGGACGTTGTGCCTTAATGGTTTTGCATAGTTTCCAAACCTTATCGATTAACTGCATACTAGACTTTTTTTCCCCAAAGATCTCAGTAATATCCGAATCAGTACAAAAGACATTAAAGTAGAGAAGTAAAATGTCTTGATATAGATATTCAAATTTAGAGTAGAAAAAAGATAAGAAAAATATGGAAAAAATGAAAGATTTAATGAACTGCGACAAAGCTTAATGGGTTGAAATCTGGCTGTCACGTCGCCTTACGTCAAGTGATTGCTCCGTGAATCCCATGACCTCATAGTAAAAATCGTTGTAAATTTTCAAGATTGTAGTAAATGGACCTGATTTTTTACATACAAATAAACAAAATGTAGGAATTCATTCAGACATAGGTCATACTTCACAGTACACAATAGATTTTCCGTAATTCAATGTGTCCGCGAACTTTTCTAACAACCCTCGTATGTAAATGACTTCCTTTTTTTTTGGCAAAGGAACGCATTCATATGTAGGTGAAATATTTCTGTGTATTTTCATTACATAACCGGTATATATTTGTGCAAGTGCACAGGCCTTTTCAAAATTAAAGCGTAAAATCGCAACAATGTTAACATTGCCAATTTTACGAGTTCATTAAAATGAAACAAGCAAAAGTGAAAAATAAGGTTTGATAATTTTTTTAATGATTGTATCAAAAGTCTTCGGCATCTGATTTCAATTTCTACGGGATTGACACAATGGTAAATTCTTCAACTTTTCAGCGCATGTGTACAATAAAGAGGAAGAAATGCAGCAGTATCTTAGTGTTGGGTTATACCAAAAATATTCTTACTTTTATTTTCTTCGTAAAAGTAGATTATTAAATTCAGACACCTATTATATTTTGTGACTAACGTCTGAAGAAACTGAACAAAACTTGCATGTGTCATGCAAAATTGTCTATTTGTCGATTTTGCTATTTTTCCGTTAAGGTGTCTCTTTAATTTTCTAAAAGCTTGGGTTTTTTTTTAAACCCAAAACCCAAAACAACAATTACGTTGTATATCTTATTCTACAAAAACTAATTAAAACATTTCCTGTGAAATTGGACACTCGTGCGTCAATATTCAATTTTCAGATAAAATTTAATCGTTACATATGATCATGAAAAGAATATTTCTTTCCGAAAGCTATGGTTTTTTAAAACAATCATACTACAGGAAAATCCAAGGAGAAACATAATGTTGAAGAATCTTTACGAAGGATGTAAGGTAATACTCACCAATTCTAACAAAGGACATTTTAGTTGCATAAAAATGCAAAATCAAAATTTGATATGCCAAAAGTGAATTTCATTTAACTGTGAAATTATAACTAAATCAAAATAATTTTTACTTACATGTTTTATTGCAGAAAGACTTGCTGGCATAGAGATGGGAAGTAGTTCTTCAAGTTTCCATCTGGATATTGTTTATATGTACGACATGTACACTTACATTAAATGATTTTGGTTGAACACCTTAAAAGGATACAGAAATAAATATTAGTTTCCTGAATACCATGTCTTCTGAAAAGGGAAATCGGTTTAAAATTATTTGAAGAAAAGAAAAGGACAATTATGAATATATGATAATTTTTTCTCATTGATAGATACTCGTTTTGAATCATTTGCCATTTCATAAAACTTATGTAAAACTATTTACATTTTAATCCTGATATATATGTAGGACTCTAAAGTGCGATGTGACTCCAAATTGCGATGGTCAAGCCAAAGTCCGATGGTCTGCACCAAACCACGATGGTTTGACACGCCAAAGTTTGATGGTGCGGAAAACAATTAACGTTTATGACGCCATAGTACTACTGCTCTAAACTACAATGCCGCAACTTGCCAAGGTTTTATTTAAATATTAATAATAATCATTCTGCGCAAACCCTTATCTCTCGGATAGGTGCGAAACTAATCCTAATCGTTCAAAAAGTGTGCATTTAAAAGGACTAACCCTTATCAGTTGAATGGTGTGCGAGGACTAATCCTAATATCTCACATGTAAGCAATACGCAAAATAAATAAAAGCGTATTCAAGGATAAATTCGGAAATGATGCCATTTGAATACAGGAAAATGGTGTCAAGGATTGGCATCGAATTATTATGACTTCATAAACGTCGATTGTTAATCCACACCATCGGACTTTTGCGTGTCAGACCGTCGCATTTTATCGCAGCGTGACTCAAAGGAAACGAGCAATCGGGGTTTGGCGCAGACAATCGCGGCCTGGCGAGGCCATCGGACTTAGTTGGCGTCACCATCAGACTTGGAGTCTTACATATATATATATATATATAATAATTTTTATATTCGCTGATTTTAATGCATAAATTGTAATATGGTTTGCTTTTAGTTATCCTATAAGATTTATTTGATTTTGATGCTGCATTACCACCATGATATATAAAAGGGAATTATGGTATTAGAATTCCAGACATTTATATTGCTCGAGCTCATAATTTCATTCAGTTTTTATATAATATATTTGGTAAAGTTTATTTAACTCTTTTCATTTTGTTTTCTTTTTTTTTCTTTTTTGTGCTATATTTTATTCTAATAATGGTCTGATGGCCCTTTGCTAGAAAATATGTTTAATTTCTCACCAAAGTATGTGACAAATTATAACTATTTCGCTGTTTTAAAGCTACTGTAATTTATGAAACCAACCAAATTTAGATATGGGTGATGATACAGTTTTACTATTTCATAATATAGTAAATTTCCTTTTCTGATATCATACATGAAAGTCTATAGGTACTTTAATTTTTGTATGAGAAAACTTGTTAGAGTTATATCAATGAGGAATGTGTTGTCTGATCTTTATTTATTATGAACATTAACACTAATTATTTCATTATATAGCCCTCCCTTTCTTTATATTTTTTGGAATAATGTAGGGCACATGAAGAAGTGATACAGTAGGATATATGCAGGTGTATAAAAATAGAAAGTATGTACCTAAATATGCATGACATTTAGCAATTGTGATTCAAAGACATAATCTAGAGCTCGATGTGAAACCCTGTACACAAACGGAAACACTGAAAGTAATATACGTTGAACTGTTGGCGAGTTTTATGTTCATCTTCTTGTTGAGAAATATTCATATGATGCCAATAGAATCAAAAGTCTACAATCCCTGTGTGTACTTATGTGCGTCTTTATTTATATTTGAAAGTTTCACGAAAGGTAGGTATTAACTCTTTCTAATTTCCTAATTTTTTGTTATTATCAAAAACTAATGCAATAGCAGATCTAAAAAGCTGAATAGGTTTGTAACACATTTGAATCATGAATCAACATTAATTCTATTTAAGTTTATAAATTTAGCATAAAAATGGTAATTTTTATGCAAAGTTTTGGGATTGTATGAAAGGTAATACTTTGGATATAAGATGCGAGGCACAACAGTCCTCTACATTTGGATCACATTCTGCACATTACGCTTGTGATGACGACATGGACACATTTTCTCTAACCAGGGATGACGTAAACCAAAGGTGGCCAATGACTATTGGTAGAGATTATCCAATCTTTTGGATTTTCCTGAGCATTAGTTGGGTTATTTCAATTGCTGCAATATTTCAGGCTACAAAAATGATCTGGATCACATATTTATTGTGTGAATCAAGATTTGCCCAATCATATATTCAATAATATGTAACCAAGTGAACCTTTATTTTTTTATGAATGTTTTAGGATACATTTACAGGGCTTAAATTGTATGTTTCAAATTTGTTTTTCTTTAGGACGATATGATATTCAAATACAGAAAAAGACATACGAACCCCGACGTTGTTCCATAATCGAGAACTAATATGTGCGTTTTATTCATGTCCATAATCGAGAGAATGTGCAATACCAACCAAAGTAAAATTATCAGTTGCAACCTGGATACATTTGGACCGATTTTAGGAAACAAAGTTATTACAACAAGACTAGGTGGTGGCGCTATGCAAATTGATGAAATAAAACCAAAACGTATGAATTATTGAGCAATGTTTTATAACTGTTTATAAGTAGTAAACTAATATTTGAAGTGAAACAGTCTCTTTTCTTCTCTTAACAATTAGAATTTGAACCTTGGAAAATTTCGGTAATAAACCATTCCGGTGGCAATGAGGGCAAAAAGGGCTTTAGACGGCGATCTAAACAACAACTTTGTAACTGAAGTAAAGCTCAATGCAACGTGGTAAATGATGCTGAACACTAGTTACGAAATCAAATGGGTACTTCTTCTTATCAGAGGGGGAAATTTTTTACGAATAAAATCCATCCAGTTTGAAAAAATTATTTATTAACATATATTTCGGTGTGATTTATTTTTTTCATTTATGTCACTTGACTAATTTAGGAGAATATGAGGTGCATATTTCTAAAACTCTGCGATATCTAAATACATTGACCCTTTGCAAAATACTGAAGCTTAGTGATCCAACAACAAAATACCACACAAAAATAGAGTGTAATAAAGACGTGATAGAAGTAACCACTATGGAATAAACTGTGCTAAATGTAGAAAGGCTTGCTCTTCTTGCAAACCTATATCTGACATATGTAATCAATGCAGAAGATCTTTGTATGGTGATTACTGTCAACATCAATGTCCTACTGCCTTGACACATGTGACCAACAAACCGGAAGTTGTCATTGTTGTAGAGAAGGTTTAGACGGAAATTACTGAGAATTTCAAATCTCGACCACCTGTATATATTTATTTATTAATCATACCTTTTAACAATAATGATCTTTCAGTCATTTCTAATTGCATTTTTTTGTTCAAGACAGTATATTGATATATTATGTGTTATAGAAAAAATTATTTTTTTAAATGTAAAGTGAGTTAAATCAGCACTGCCAATTTAAAACTTAAGTATGGCTGTTTAGCTATGCGAACAATTAAAAAAATTGTGTGTTTCTTTGCTTGTATTCAGTTGCCACTAATATGTGCGTTTTATTCATGTTTTGTTCTTTTTCTTTTGGTTTTGTTTGCCTAAAGGTTATTTGTTCAATCATAAACATTGTTTTTTTGTAGACAACAAAACTTAAGCGGTTACCATCAATACAGATTCTGAGTAGAGCAAGTTAAGTACTGCTTTAATTGATATTTTCATAGGTATACGCTTTCTATATTAAATATCTCAAACAATATGAATAAAACAAAATGGAGATGCCTCGGTTTTGAACATATTTAAATTATTTTTTTCTCTGTAATATGTGATATGGTTATCGATAGAATATTTAGATACAATACCCGGTCCCTTATAAGAATGAAATCTAACCTTTAACTTTAAATCCTGAATTAAATGTAGTTGAAAACGTGTTCAAGAACTATACGTTATGTAAGTGGGTGCTTCACTTGCTCTTATTTTGCACCGAATAAACGTGTAGAACCTCATATAATCATCAAATAATGTAAGTCAACCAAATAATTTGCAAAAAACTAAACATATATTTCAATGGTGTATAACACCATTGCAAATTTGTTATTGTGAGGGGATTGAAATCCGTGAAACAATGTAAGCATTGAGAGTTACCGTCAAACGCGTCATACCATCGGCGTACGGATTCTAACATACGTATTTAACAAAACGGATGCTTTTTCAGAAGATAATGAAGTTTCAGAAGATAGAAATAATGAAGAAAAACAAGATCAATTCCCAATCCTGTTGGTGGCACTGAGTGCAATTGTTGGTTTAATACTAGTGATTGTCGTGATTCTCTTCATTTCAAGGTAAAACTCTTAGTTTGATATATATTAATATTTTTTTTCCCAATATAATCCAAGCTCTCTGATTGGCTAATACTTAATCATATTGTCAAAGTATATAACAAAAATTTATATATATTTGAGTTACTATTTATAGATTCTAAATTGCATATCGACTTGATGTTTCCAAATATGGTAATGAACTCATTCTTTAAAACAATAATAGTGCCGAATTCAAAACAGCTAATTCAGTGTATGACTTGAAATTAAAAAAAAAAACGGACTTTAGCTCTTGTTTATATTTTTGTTCTGTAATAATTAGTGAGACATAACAATGCCCTTCATAAGGCTCCATTTCATAGTGAAATTTGTTTATGCTTCATACATTTATGTCAGTATAAAATAAATTATTCTAAAATATTTCCGGGTCACATTTCTATCTTGTCATTTTCCCACGGAAGTACTAGTTATTTCGATTCCCGTTGCTATATATAATATATTTATTTTTGTTTTAGGGTTTCGCAAAAAAAAAACGTCCTTTCATAGCCGTACAAGGTCAACTGACATTTTTTTTTGAAAACAGGATTCATTTTCTCAAAGTTAAAATATTGCTGATACTACAGAGAATTTTGGAAAATTATCTAAAAATTATCTATTTTTAGACATGATTTTAATAGCTTCACGGTTAACAGACAATTTTTTCTTAAATATTGGCAACTGTTGATTCATTCAATTAATTTGAATCAAATTTTCAAAATTTTTACATCCACGGAATATTTTCTCCTCTATTTCTTAAGGTTGGGGGGTATATCCGCATACAAATTTGCAACACGAACATGGTACTTTATTTGAGGCAAGGGGGTGAAAATTAAAATTATAAAGTTTGAGTTTCTTTGGAGTGACTCAAGTACACAATGGAATCAAAACATTTACTTCCGAATGGAATATAATTTGAAGTATACAAAGTCTAAAAATTAATTGTTTAATGATTGAAAATCCGTGTTTGCCATGCTCCTTCATTGCATTGTTTAATGGACTTCTGAACTTTATTTAATATTGTTTTTTATATCCATATATATCATTTCACACAGTTCTGATTTTTACCCCGTGTTCCCCTTTAATCGGTTAGGAAGAAGAAAAACGAGTGAAACAGTTCCATTTCACCACGTGGCCTGACAACTCCGTTCCAGAGGATCTGAAGTCACTCATCTGCTTCCGAAATTTAGTTAGGTATAGTAGGACGTCATTAGACTGTCCAATTGTTGTTCACTGCAGGTAAATACATGGAAATATATATTATAACAGGTTGATATTTAACGATGATCAATATTAGGTATCCAGTAAGGATCGTATACAAACCATGATCAGAGGAAAATTTGAATAAACACCGGAAGTAAAACCCGGTTCTTAAAGGGAGCAATAAAGACGACTTGTCGACAAGACGCGTGAGTGCTCTATTAGGATCAAATTAATATGTTTAAGTTAGTGTAGTATAAAATAATTTAATTTCAGTTGTAACGCGTCATTTGATTGGTTAAACGGTTTTATCCATTTCGTATAACATAACTTGCCTACGTCACAATGAGTTACGTCAAAAACGTATCACTCCGCTTGACGTTACTTTTAAAATAATGCTCACTTTGAAGCCTTTTTTGGAGGAAATATTGACTCATTGTCTACATTGAAATTAAATAATAAGAAAATTATAACAAAACTTTGGGCAGTTTACGCTTATCTATAAACCGCTTCGCGGTTTATAAAGCGTAAACTGCCCCAAGTTATGTTATATCGGATAACATAAGTTGAAATAAGCTTCATTCCTTAAATCTTTAACTTAATAATTGGTATGAAATATATCAGTGAAGATGATGTAGTATAATGTAATTGTAAATTAAAGCGTAAAATTTTCGAAATCATGTTTTTCAAAAGTAAATCAAAAGGAATTATAACATCAATTTCACTTACATTAATTTGTCTCCGATTTAAAAGAACATTGCTCTCATAACATGGTCTTTAGTTGTGATATTGAAACAGTTTAGAGACATTTTCACCTTTTGCAACTGATTAATGAATGTTTATAAAAGTACTGTCTAGTTTGTTGTCTATATTTGGTCATTAATTATGGTTAGAAATTAGCGATAATTTGTATAATGGGCGAAACCGTTATGGAATTATCCCACTTCCAGCTGTAATAAATGACCAAGGCATACCAAACAAACTAGATTATGATTTTCATATTTTTTAAAAAAGAAAGTCAAACAAAAACCAAATTTCCTGACAAATATAGAATTCAAATACATTGTACCTGATGCATGTTATTTAATTTTCATTTGATTCCACACTTAAAAAAAGTCATCGTCTATACAGCGTAAATGAGCAACGTACATGCCAAAATTTATGCAGTATTAAACATAAAAGCATAAATGATAAGGATTGTCACTCCTCTTGGCACCTGATCCCACCTCTGATGTTTCGGAAGTCCGTGTTTATTCTGTTCCTATTATGTATTGTTTAATGGACTTTGATTTTGAATACTGTTCGTTATCTCCATATCCTTTTCCATCTATTATTCGGTATTTGATCATTCAAAATATGGAATAGGAGCTAGAATTTGTGAGAAAAATGTTTGTATCCAGGAAGTTTTTAGTAGCATGTGTTTTTATTCATTTCCTTGTTTTGTACATTTTATTAAGTTTGGTGTATTTGTTTATCTTGTGCGCAAAGGCTAGATTCAGCTGCTTGACATTCAAAAACGGCACTTAACATATCAAGTAGCGAGCTCGCGAACGAGATTTAAAATGTAACACAGTATAAGGAAATAAACATATTTACATATTTATTTCAGAAAATTAAAAAGTTGGAAAAAGTAAACATTTCATTTATTTTGTTCAAAATATACAAGTTTCTATAGAATTATTTTGCTCCCAAATATGGTTCTTTCAATTAAATCATGAATTTATTTAAAGTAACATATGTAATACTTTTCCTACTGTCTACGTTTTATTGTGTTTCTTTGTTTGTTGTTCAACGTTAATTATGAAATTTTTTCACTGATATGGAGATTCCATCACTTTTGGATGAAGACTGCTAATTTATTCCTATACTTGACAATCAGGCCTATTGAGTTGTGAGGGACAAAAAGACTATTGGGTGATTAGGGATCTCTTTCACACAATAACCTACTGCGAGATGGAAAATCTATTTACATGGCCTCATCCGAAAAGCCGGTCTACACTTCTAGCAATGAATTTGAAACCCTTGATTCAAGGATCGAGCAGCTCCTAATCTGAATACATGTCACAGGACAGATCCTTTAGACGAAAAGGGAGTGCTGGTAGATGGCAAATAATTAAAAATGTTTTCTAAGAAAATGGAAACACTTAATTTGAATTTAACTGATGGTACCCATGCCCCCCATCCACCAACTTACTCCCACCCCTTCCTCCAAGTGTTTTCGGGTTTAGGCAGATTTTCTTCTTTATCTTCTACCATCCCCTCCTCCCGAGAAGCACTTTAGTAACAATGCAAATACATGTAGAAGAGCCCACTTCACAAAAAACATATCTTGTCGTTTGAACACTATACTGCAACATACTAAAAGGCCAATGAAATCCTTCGGAAGAAAAAGAAATTAATAAACAAATCCACGGATAAAATACAAATGAAAAATTATCGAATATAAATTGACAATTATAGAATACAAATACAAATTATATAAAACAAATAAAATTATACAATACAAATAAAAATTATAACATAAAATGGAAAAGATTGCATGTTACAACATTTGACAGGCCATAGATATGGAGGCAAATATTTTAAAGCCCAGGTAAGCTTTTATGATCACTTTGTCTGTAGTCCATCTGCCGGTCTGTCTGTCTGTCCGTCTGTATGTATAATTTACATTTTTGACTTCTTATCAAGAACCACCTGGTCAACTTTTCACTAAACTTGCTCACAAACATCGTTAGGTAGGGGATTCAACTTTGTGTAAATAATGGGTCACTCTCATTCAAGTGGAGATCATTAAAATTAGTGAGATTTGGATGGCATGATTAAAAAATCTTCGCCTCAGTATCTACTGTGCCAAAAAAAACGAAAATAATGAGGAAACATTCAAAAGGGCGTGTAAAATCAAGTTTCCTTAAATCATACCCCCTGGGGGTAGGACGGGGACACATTAGATGATCAACGTTTTACTTAGAAATATATTGGAAAAATCTATAAAAATCTTCTGAAGATGTACATTCATTTTTTTAAAATCATGATAGGGTGTGGCCACAAAGGACGATGAGATTTTTACATTGGAATATGTAAAAATTTTTTAAATTTATGTACACAAATTAAAAAAAAAACATATATTTTTTTCTTTTAGAATATATTATGTTTTTAATGCTGTTGGATACGACCTGTTTGTTATTTTGACAAAATATCTTAGAAGCGTGATATCCTATGAATACTTACAAACAAAGATCCATAGCAGGCTCCAGGAAATGTTCCATTAAGCTTCTTTCCTTACTCCTAACTAAGATATTAAGAGTAGTGAAGGAGAAACTTCAAGAGTACAGTGTATCAATATTTTCAAGAAGTGGTAAACTTTTGGACAATTTGAAATCACAAGGTTTAAACCAAATCCGCAGCTTAAAAACTAACTTTTCAATCTTATACACAACCATTCCCCACGATGAATTAATGTCCAGGCTTTTTGATATCATTGGCAGCTGCTTTTTCAACAAAAATGGTACTTCTAAAAATTTACTTACCCTGTCATTCGTCATTTTCAAAATTATTTTGTTATGATCTTGAATACTGTCGCTATCTCAATGTGTTTTATGCATATAAAAAATGCTTGAGTTTCTGATTGACAGTATCTATGTTGTTTCGGAGAACATGCCTATCATTAATCTATTGAAATTCCCATGGATACCAATTACGCCCCGTTATTAGCAGACATATCTTATATTCATATTAAGTAGAATTTGTGCAATATCTTATAGGTTTAAAGAATAAAAAAACACTTGCTGTTGCCTTCAACCCGAAATTTACATATATCGACGACGTATTGTCAATAAATAAACAATTGTGATTACCATTCTTATGTCGATACGATATATCCTGGTGAGCCTGAGATAAAAGATACTTCAGAATCTGACACTCCTGTTTCATATGTGGATTGTTTACTTTAACAAGACGTTAATGATAATCTAACAACCAAGTTCTATGATAAACATGATATCTTTAACTTTTCTATCGTCAACTTCCCTTACTTATTCAGCAATATACCTTCATCACCTGCATACGGAGTTTATGTATCTCACTTGATTCGATAAGCAAAAGCATGCTATACGCATGAACAATTTATAAAACGAGATAAATTATTGAAAAACAACTTGATGAAACAATGATATCAGCAGTCTCGTTTAAAGTAACCATTTCAAAAGTGCTATGGCCGATACAATGACCTTGTCAGCAAATACAATTTACCATTAAGTCAAATGCTGACTGACGTTTTTCAAACTCATTGTTAGTCCATAATTTATAAACTGAATTGACGACGGTTTTTAATCGTTAATTCCAGTTCTTGACAAGGAGGTCACGGCAGGTGTGACTGGTCGGTATGGAATGTTCAATCCTCCATGGCACCTGATCCCATCTCCGATGTTTTGGTGGTTCGTGTTTGCTCCCGCTCTGTATTGTTTTATGGACTTCTTATCTTGAATACTGATCGTTATCTCCATATGTTTAATGCATATAAAAACAACATTTAAAGTTTGTTAAATATCAGTGGTCGGCGCACGACAAATTTTTGCCTTCTACAAAAATCATATTCAAAAAAAGTTTTCTTTGTTATCAAACTATACGGAAATATAATGTCACAAAATTTACCTTCATAAAATCCATAATCTACAAGTGTACTCGTGTTGAATATATGTTGAGTGGGATATGACCCTGTACATGTGGAAAAGAGATCTAACCGAAAAACCACACACACACATATAAGTATGGAAAAAGATTTATCTCTAGTTGAAGAGATTTGAGGTTGACTTGAATGGTTATCCAATAGAAGAGAATAGACCACTTAAATAATGAATACTTAAAATCAGGAGCAGGACGTCATAGACCTACGTGAAGATCGTTGTTAAAGATATCAATAAGTTAGGTTTATGATCGGAATTATGAAATTGTCTATAAAGAGAATTAGCCAATCTTTTAATTACAGAAGTATTAGAGTTGTATAGCATAGAAATCAAAAGAAAATCAAATAAGGTGCTGAATTTATGCTTAAATGAATTTTATTAGAGTCATTGATTCACAGTTCAGAAACACTACAAGGTACATTTTTACGTCTTCAGCGTTGTTCCGATAGCTGACACTGGGTGAAAAAAGTGGTTTCCCATCATGGGAAACTTTATGGAAACCACATGGAAACCTCAAGTTTACATCATGTTTCCCAGTGCTTTCCGTAGCGGATGCTAGGTTATTCCGCCAAGTTTCCGTGACACGGAAACCCCCTACGCTCCGATTCCATAAGGTATCCCGAACCACGGAGACCTCTGTAAACCTGAAGTTTCCCGAACATCCATGTAGTTTCCCAAAATGGGAAACCTGAAGATTCCACTGGTTTCCAGAATCAGGAATCTTGATGGAATCGGAGCGTAGGGGTTTTCCGTGGAATGGAAACTTGGTGGAATCTTTAGGTTTCCTTTTCCGGGAAACTACATGGAAGCTCGGGAAACCTCACGATTCCTAAAGTTTCCTTGACTCAGGAAACCATATGGAATCGGAGCGTAGTGGTTTCCGTGGAATGGAAACTTGATGGAATCTTTAGGTTTCCTTATATGGGAAACTACATGGAAGCTCGGGAAACCTCACGATTCCTAAAGTTTCCTCGACTCAGGAAACCATATGGAATATGAGCGTAGTGGTTTCCGTGGAATGGAAACTTGATGGAATCTTAAGGTTTTCTTTTATGGGAAACTTCATGAAAGCTCATGAAACCTTATGATTTCTGAAGTTTCCTTGACTCAGGAAACTATATGGAACTTGTGTAGCACTTTCTGTGTGGCAGAAACTTGGTGGAATTATCTGGAGTCCCATTCCTGGTGGAAATTACTGGGAAACTTCAAGATTCCCTAACTTTTCTATAGGAAGCAATGTGAAATAATGCGTATTCTTTTAAAAATCTATCAAAAAAATTTATTACATGTAAAAGAAAAAAGCATTACCATTTTATATGTTTAATAATTCATTTGATGTACAAAAACTGTAACTGAATTTTACAATGATATCAAAATAATAAATAAATTCATATATCTTAGATAAACAATGGAACAGTCTTTCACATTTAAGTCCATTCATAAGGGTCATTAAGTACTTCTTTCAACATCAGTTTCCTGGTTTTCTTCACATCACCTATGATCTGCAATATTCATACAAAATTATTATATGATGTCAGAATTATAATGCTTGAATATAACTTAGAAATCTGAAAGATCAGTCAATGTCCTTTAATATACCAATATCAATAATTACTTTCCATGACCATGATACATATGATTTCAGCATTTAATGTATCTCTTTAATATTTAATGCTTTATGATAAGTGAAAAAAAAATAACATAATATAAATAATGTTTTCAGCCTTATTATGTCATTGAGAATATATTACTACATGTATCTCATACTAAGAACCCTGCTTTAAGTTTGATTAGTTTGAGAGAAAACATACCCTTTATAATAACAAAAATATTAGGGAGAGATTTTTTTTTAAATTTTGATATTCGACCTAGAAATTGGTTGAAGATCATTGCAGACCCTCCACCCCATTGCACAAAAGCTAGATTACACCAGGGGAGAAATATACTCTGGACTACGATTTTAAATAAAGATATACAGTAGATTTTGATACTGACCTTTGACCTAGAAAATTAGTCCAAGGTCACTCTTCATCCTCTATCCACAGGCTCTCTGTAGTTTAAGTTTGAGAGAGAAATACGCTCAGAACAAGTGATATCAGATGGAGTGATGGGTAGACACTGTCTTAGGGCATCCACAAAACAGGACCTAAAAATAATGCAATATATATGTATTACAGTATATATACACATGTACTTGTATGTTAATGATTTATCATATGTTGCATTGGACACATATGATTGGACACATATGATTTTATCATGGTTTAAGTATACATGTATCTTATGAGTATTTTTATACCGGTATTGCATTTACGCTCAGTTTATTTAAGAAATAAATAACAAGTTTATAAACTTCGATGGGAGAGATACCACAAATGTATAAATAAACAAGTAATTTAATTTTTTTTTTTTACATATATTGACCAACATTATTTACGTCCATTGATTCATCATGTTCATGAATTGGCTGATCAAAATTCAGTCAGTTTTTGATCCATATGATATACCATAAAGGACTTTCACATTTACAAAAGTTATTCCCCTTTGCAGGGTCGATCTGGGGTCAACTGGCTTAAGACGCTGTTTTCCCTCTTTAACCGAGGTATCAAGGGTAAAATTCACAGCACAGCGGGACTGCATTTTGACTTCGAGGGATCAAGGGTTTCGAGAGATCAGGAGTTCGAGAAATCAAGAGCAAATCTGCTTAGTTATATAGTGGAAAAAATTGGGACCGGAGACTCACTTCAAGCGATCAAGAACTTCCGAGAAATCGAAGTTCAAGCCATCAAGAGTTACCTGTATATACAGATATAAGAAGCATGTTATTATTTGCAATTATGACCTAATGACAGCTAAATCTGTTCAGTAAGACAATACCGTGTACATGTATGTAAGTAGTTTTATTGTGTATGATTATTTACTTATTTTCTTGATCTTCTCAACTTGAAGTGTTCTGTATTTTATTACCAAGTTTGTAATAAACATAATGAAAATTATCCTTTTCCACATCACATCCTGTATCAGACTTTCGACCAATAACAGCCCTAGGGCCTCTGTCCCTCTGGCTGATATTGGTGTCTCTGGCTAGGATGTGATATGGAAAAGAGTATGTATTATTCGCTATACATTGACCTACTCATGTCAATAATTGTGCAAAAACTGATAATTCAAGCTGATGATTCATTTGCATTTCTTGACATACTATCAATATTAATTCACTATTAGGCTTTTCTTTTTTTACATCTTCATCTCAACAGGTTAGACATGACAAAAAAAAATCTTTTGAGCAGTAAACTATTTCAATAAACAATAAAACAAACCTAATGTCTTCAGAAAAGTGGACAGGCTTTCACCTACATTCACTTTTTTATATATATTTTCCCTCCATATCGTCATGCATATGATTAAGGGTTATGCTATTCGCTACAATCTATTCCAACTGTTCTGATGAGGATATCCTTCATGAATAATCGGATAAGCTGAGATTGAAGACACTTTTTGTAAAAATATCGATGCTTTTATCAAAGTTTTGAACAAAAAATATTTAATTTATACCTTGCCATAAGTCGTAAAAGAACTCTCATTAATTAAAACAAATTCATCAAAATTTTGTAGTACCTAAAGTTTAACAGACCTTTTTGCAGCACCCAAACATCGATATTTATAATTGCTTTGATAATTTTTGTCGCTCCTGGGGCGCAGTGGTTAGAGTGTCTGCTCCAGAGTCGCTAAGTAAGGAGTTGATCCTTACGTTGGAGGTTTGAATCCCACTATATGATGTGGAGATCGGTCTTTCGGATACAAAAAATACTTAAGTAAACTATAGTTAACTATAGTCTTCTATAGTTCATTATAGTAAATCAAATTTCCGAAATTTTTACTAAAGTAAATCAAAGTTCAAAAGTTTTTACTTAAAGTAACAAAGTCCATTGGCGGAGGTTTTCACTCTAGAAAATCAAAAATCCAAAGTTTTTACTATAGTAAATCAAAGTTCCATAATTTTTACTATAATTAATCAAACTTTTAAATTTTTTTGATTAGTTAAACAACTTATAATTAATATTAAGTCGTGACGGGGTTGATATCGGGTTAGATTGGGCTTGGTTTCATGTACATTTTAATTTAAACATGCAAAGTAATTAATACAAATGCAAAATTTGAATTTAAAAAAATTAAAACGAAACTTGTTGACTGAAGTTTATGAAGCAATTATTTTGATTCTGAATGACGCCAAATTAGTTTTATTTTAAACAATTTTTTCTCTCCTTAAATAAGACAAATGTTACATGTACATGAAATTAAAATTATAGATTTAAACAAATATTGGTTATTTATAACCACAAGAGAGAAACTTTGGACTGAAATTCGTTTCATTTCATTTCTTTTGGGAATGCGTTGGGTTTTTAAAACTTGAATGAATCTAAAACTTGAATGATCATAAATGTACAAAATGGGAATAAAAAACATATTCATAATATCTTTTAAATCTTCCTCACCTACAATTCGCAAACGTGAGAACTTCCATGTTTGATTAAAGCAAAAAGGAAAATGAGTCATTCTTCGCTTTCAAAGATCATTTATTAAAGAAAAATATTTACTTCGTATTGACCTATAAGATTACCAGATTTCACAAAGTTATATAATATTAATTTATCTTAGACTCCTGTGGTTTAGCTTTGTTGTCTCCTTCGTTTGTCAAAATCCAGGAAATCGACAATTTATAGTAGTTGACCAAATAAGTAAAGAAGCACAATAGCAAGTTTATAGCATTGAAAGTTAAGACACTGATTGCATAATGTAAGAGCATCCATTAAATCATTTGAACAACACAGGTTTTCTTTCTCTGACAAAATAAATTCTAGTATTGATTTTCAAGACTTAAAAAAAGGGTAGTTTGTAATGTCGTTTTCATATTTTATTTACAAACTTATAAATTATAATACTGTCGTGAGTATTTAATTTTTCTATGACAGATTGATCGATTAATTGATGGCATGTTTTTCTATACATGTTTCATATTCAAATTTATTGCACTTATGTAGAGATGTCACCATATATCTGAGAAGGGCTTCAAATTTTGACCTTTACTCGGACTCAGAGTCTTTGGGCAGTGAGAGATCCTTATCGAACTACCGGCCTGTGGTGACACAGGCCATCAGTTTTTTTAAGGTCTCATCCAAAGGTCCTGCAACTTTGACTTCAAAGTGTATTGCACTTGGCAAAGGACCGATCTTCCGGCATTTTGACATATTATTTTCAAAAAAGAAACAGACCAGTAAGGCAACATACAGAAACATTAGAATTAGTATTTTACTTCCTCAGAAAAAGAGAACCTGCAAAGTTGTTCAAATACATGTATTTAATTATTGCTCGTAAATAATGTTATCTATGTCTAGGCTTTTATTTCTATGAACTTTTACTGTGCTACTTTACTTCTCATTAATTTAATAAATTGTAAGTTTTTCCTACTCTTAGTTTGAATAATTAAACAAAAAACATATATTCTAAGAATACTTACAACATATTTGCAAGGTACATTAAATATGCATATATAATTTTTTTTTGATAGTATATATAAAAAATTGTAGAGATTATTACATATGCAAAAACATTTGTAATTTGGGGATTGCTTAAAAGTTGAGTCTCAAACATGTGAAGCACAGCAGTCTTCCACAAATGGAATGCATTCTGCGAATAACGCTTGTGATAATGACATGGAGACATATCTTTAACTCAGGACGGCAAAACGCAGACGTGGTCAATGACTCTTGAAGAACTCGCCAAATCTTCTGGATTTTCTCAGCACTAGTTGTGATATTGTCATTCATTAAATATGAGGCTTTAATTTTTTTGTTGTAACTGCTAAAATAATGTTTAAAATTACAAATTTATTATAAGTTCTGTCGCTACCAAGAATTACTTTTTTATCATTGAAGGAATATTTGATATTTATGTACAACTACACGCATCTCCAGTTCGAACCTATAAACAGATTGAGAGAATGTGCAATATAACCCTTAAGACTGATATATATATTTTTTTCTCCTCGTAATTAGATTTTACAACCTTGAAAGATGTTGCAGTAAAGTCCCAATTAGCTAGTCTTAGCGGAAAGTATGCTTTTAATGTCAATATAGATTCTGACATTGCATCTGAGGAAGAAATTAATGCAACATGGTATATGATTCTAGAAAATACCTATGGTATAAAATGGATACTCATTTCATTGAGAGGAGGTATGCAAATAAAAATAATTTATTCAGATTTAAAGTTCGGGAATCTTAATGGAAGAAACTGGAGTTTATTGATGTCAAACTTCGGATTCTTTTTTTAATTAGGAAATTACAAATTGCATGCAAAAGCTGAAAATCAGGTTCTTTCAAATAAATTGACTCTCTGGCGCGGGTTAGATTTACTAAACCCTTCTACAAAATATCAGTATATCGAAGAATGTGAAAGACAATTGATAGGAAACTCAATCATAATAAAAAGGACAGATGTGGGACTAATTAGACTGTTTGAAGTACATTTAATAGGTAATTATTATTAAATGGATCAGTAACAAATAACACAGTTTTTAACCTTCAGTTACCAAATTTTGTTACTAGAAGTATGACTGAAACTGATTTAAATTAACATTATAGTTTTATTATAAAAAATGACCAGCAATGGATTTTCAAACTGATATAAAATAAAGCAAGTCCTTAAGAATGATTGTCTCCAGCTCTCGATGGAAGTGGGGGAAGGCGGGTATTAATTTTGGTCTGTCTGTGCCTCCCTCTGGCTAACCGTCTGTATTTATGTCTGTCTATAACAATTATCTTTTATTTCCTCGCTGAACTTTTGTAATACAATTTTACTTAACAACAACCTTTGGCTTAAAGAAAACCCTTATCCATTCTGAGGTCAAACAGTCAAAGGTCAAGGTCGTAAATTAATATTGTCTGTCTACTTTAGTGTAAACCTTTTATTACAATGCGATAAGTCAAGCAGCTTTTGAGCTTTTCAATGAATTTTTTTTACAGCATAACTCACTATGGCCCTGCTCTTCCCTCTCAAAATGGCCCCTACTCACAATCTTGATCTGCACATGCTTTTCTTCTTTCTTAAGACAGACTCCTTGAATTGCTTGATTTATATATTCCATGCTGCTAATTTAAATGAAAATCTATTGTAGTTTGACCTTCTTACCGTTATTGTATAAAATGTGCTAAATGCAGCAAGGCGTGTGTTTCCTGTCATCCTATATCAGGTGCATGTAATCACTGCTTTGGATTTTACTTTGGTGACTTTTGTCAACATCGATGTCCGACAACGTGCCTCAAAACATTTGACCAAGTAACTGGCAGTTGTGACAGCTGTATTGGTGGGTATCATGGAAAATACTGTGAACTTCAAATGTCTACAGACTGTAGGTTGATGAATCTTTATTAAATTTAATAACCCTTTTTTGATGTTTTCTTTTCAAATTTCTTTTTGATGTCTTTGTGGCCTTTCGTGCATCTATTATTAGTACATCTCTCTTTTTCAATTGTAGAAATTATATTGATTTCAACCAAAACAGAACTATTAATAGATTACTAAAGGTCGGAACAGGTGTATTCTTAATATAAAAAATGAATCAATTAAGTATTTCTTTGACTACAGAATTAAAGTGCACTTTTTCTACTCCAGAACTGAGATGTTATTTACAAATATCATGGATAGATATCAACAATCTTGCATTTTCTATAATGTATTCAATCATCTTATTAGCAAAACAATCTTTCATTAAGTCGGATATTGACTGAAAATTTAAACTAAAAATTACTGATTGACAATTATTCAAATAAAATTGTCTGCATATGTTTTTGCTTGCACCATCATGACAAGGAGCATATGGTGTAATGCTTGCCGATCCCATCACTTAAGAATTCAGAGGTGGTGTTTGCAGTGCTCCCATTTTGTATTCTTCATATATAATATGGATATGATGACAATTTGTTTTCTTAATATTCCATTGCATTCAACATTTCTTAATTTCAATTGATTAGTAAGGTGTCAATTTTTCTTGTAGACAAGAGAACAGAAACGATAAACAGTTCAAATTCCGAACAGAACAAGTATAGTACTGTTGTGGTAAAAGATCTAAGAGGGATTGACATTTATTTTATAATGTATTAACATGTATATCAAATAACACGAAATTCAGACATTGGCATAAGAAGAATGAAATGCTTTTTTGTAATTAA
The DNA here is from genome assembly GCA_003671525.1 of Saccostrea glomerata. Classification (NCBI taxonomy): domain Eukaryota; kingdom Metazoa; phylum Mollusca; class Bivalvia; order Ostreida; family Ostreidae; genus Saccostrea; species Saccostrea glomerata. The sequence continues at coordinate 705,925 of PRKT01000152.1, read as the reverse complement.
ACTAGTATACTCCTCTTGTATTTGACATAACTTTTGAGACAACGATACTAAAGCGCAAGATACCAGTATAATTATATAATAATTTACAAATAACATCTACCAGGGTACAGTGGTAAACTGTTCTCTTATGTATTTTTGTCTGTACAAAAATCCTGCATGTTCTCGTAGTTATGATTCTCTTCGAGATAGAGGCACTTATCCTTAACGTTAAATCACAGGTCAATATAATTATATGCATTGTAAATTTTTACATGTAAGGTCTTGAATCGCCAAAAGATTTGTCTTTAATGAACACACGGCCGTGTAGGGTACACTCGTGTTTCTTTTATTGAAGAAAGATTGATTGATTGATTGTATATTGTTTAACGTCCCTCTTGAGAATTTTTCACTCATATGGAGACGTCACCGATGCCGGTGAAGGGCTTCAAATTTAGACCTATACTCGGCACTCAGGGCCATTGAGCAGTGAGGGTTCTTTATCGTGCCAACGCCTACCGTGACACGGGACCTACGTTTTTAAGGTCATATCCGAAAGACCCGTGACTTTCACTTCTAGTGCCGAGCGCTTGGCGAAGGAACAGTCACTACCTTTGTTTACGTCTTAGGTATGACGCGGCGCCGCGATCGAGAATCGAATCCGGGCCTCCCGATCACGAAGCGAACGCTCTACCACTAGGCTACCGTGACCGGTTATTGAAGAAAGAGAAGATAAAGAAGATCCCAATCAATTCCCAATCCTCCTGGTGAATCTGAGTTCTTTGGCTGATTTATTACTCCTGGTAATCATTTTTCTCTTCGCATCACAGTAAAGCATTTTTATATATTTGATATTCTAAAAAGTGTTGAATGTTAAGTAATTGATCAACCAAATTTAAATTATCTTGAAAATGAATTCATAAAAACAGTGTAGATTTTATAGTTACTGTAACTTAATCGTACTTTATCTTATGCTGTGCATCACTAAATTTTTTGCATACGATGCAAATAAGCATAATCATGGCTTCTATATGAGTTGCGTCCAGCGAAAAGGGACCTTGGTGACCAAATTTTCGAAAATCGTTTATTTACCGTTTCCAACAGAGCTCGTCTTTCTGAATATTTTGATACTAAATTTTTTATTCTAATGCAATTCTTTTGTTAAACACTTTTTGATTGGCTAATGCACTGATCTTTGAAGCAGTAAAACGAGCATTAACGAGCGTGAAAGCTTTTTCATTGTGACGTCATAATAGAGCGACGCAAAAACACAATGCTCCGAGACGTATTTCATGTAACAAAATTCAACAAAATAAGACGTACATGTAAACAAAAAACAAAATGCATGGATTGCATTAGAATGGGAATAACTGATCTTCAAGTTTGGTATTTGCGACCGTTAATGCTGATTTAACGGTCGCAAACATCCGTTTTACCGGCTCCGCTTACGCGTCGCCGGTAAAACTCAGTTTGCGACCGTTAAATCAGCATTAACGGTCGCAAATACCAAATTAGAAGTCAGTTTTTCCCTAAATAATATACATTTATATTCTAATTAAAACTCAAAATGAAAACAATGAAATGCTAACAATATAACGCCATAAAACGTTAAATAACGTCACATAACGTCATTGATAAATGAAACGTTATTACTAAATCACCCTTTTGTATTAGTTAAAAATTATTTTGTATTTTAAAGTTTCTTCAATATCTATTTCTCCAAATTTTAGCATTTGTATGATCGTATACATTGTAAAAATAGTGATTAGGTTGTTGAAAAAAAAGATTATCTAAATGTACATGTATATATTGAAATAATAAAGTAATTGTGTGTGTGTTGTTTGACGTCCCTCTCGAGAATTTTTCAATCACATGGAGATGCCAGCACTTGCCGGTAGAGAGCTGCAAATTGAGTAAATTCTCAAGGAAAATATTCAACGAATCATCTCACCTTTTTACTACATCATCAACATAATTATGCTTTAATCACTTGACATGGTCCTTGACAAGGGGACAGACAGCTGACCAAACAAAACCAAACAAGTTCCTACTCTGAAATCATTTCGCAAGGCATTTGTAACAACACGCTATTTTCCAAGGGAAATTATTTATTGTTCACGGAATTGACCGAGTAATTACGATTGCTCGCAAGTGGGTAAAATGAATATCTGACATCAAAGTTCATGTATAGAAAGGTCCTAGAATTGATCCCGGTCAGAGTAATGTTATTTCTCTTTCGCTATATTAAATCAGCAAGCCCACCTCCACAAAAACAAACCCGTATAGGGAGTACCTACAGGCATTTTTTGTAGTACATCCCTAAATTAATCTTTTTTAGGGGTGGGTGGGATGCAACTACTTCTTTCAAAATGATTTCCCTTTATTTAATTTCAATTGAAAATATTGAAATGTGGTAATCTCCTAATTCAAAATAAAAGAAATGGGTTTTTTCATCCCCACCCCCTAGCGATGCTACTTGACTGTATAAATTCATATTCAGTGTCAATGAAAACAAGACAATATATGGGCCTCATCATTGAAATTCCAAACAATATACAATATACACGCCGTAATCGGTAGAAATTTCCTTAAATTTATTCTTAGCATGTTAAGATTGTAAGCAAAAGTTTCAATTATATCCTTTTTTGTATTTTATGATAAACAGATCATTATGCATAATGTGCACAATCGACAATCCTGGGTTTTATCCGCCACACCCCGTTTAAACAGTATACGAGCCATCCGGGGAGCTCCGAGTGATATACATGTGTGCTACCCCCCCCCCCTTAAAATAAATATATGCTCTACTGTGGGCCCAAATTAGTTGACTAAATATTCTATTCTATTCTAAAGTAACGAATTAATAATTTAATGATGATTGTAGGATATTATTTAAAAAAAAACGAACTTAAAATTTTAAAAAATCCTAACTTTTCATTCTTATAGCCAGGTTAGGACAGGATGGGTAATTCACTTAAAATAGAAGTGTCAAAATATCTTTCATTCCTAATTGAATTAAAAAAAAATCATATGTATATAGAAACAAACAGATAGAAGGCAACTTCATTTGTGGGAAAGGGTTTTATAAAAGGTTATTTTGCAAAGATAAAAAAGAGAATTATCAGACAATATTATTTAGAGTACACAAGTGTAAATATAAGCATTGATTTTACAATCGCAGTGCAATGTGCACAGCTTCCGAATATCAAATTATCACGATCTTCTGAAAAAACCATCTATGACTGAGAAAGATTACGGAACTTTTGAGCTTTGAAAATTAATCTACACTACTTTACTGATTATGTGAATTTCAAGACAATGATCCGGCCATTAATTGATCGAATAAACGAGCGATGAAATTTTTAGAAGGAGAAGGGGTGGGGGGGGTGATGGTGCATGTACCGCTGTTTTGTGGTTGTGGTCGAACGTAAAAGGAATTTATAGTAAATTAAATACATAAAAACGAATATAAAGAAGCAAAATTCAAACAAAAAAAATTAAAATACAATTAAGAGGGAATATAGAAAAGATCGGAATTTATCCTTGGAAGGTTCCCCTTCCGTTAATAAAAAAACGAACATTAGCATATCCGAAGGGGGGGGGGGGTATCAAACCATTTAATTACAATATTATATAAGATTATAAATTCATGATATGCTTATATTTATAGTCCTAAAATAAAATTAGTTATCAGATTATACTACTAACGGCCTTCAAGCGTCTGATTTCAAAGTTTTCATGACCTATTTCGCTCTTTATTTTTGACTTCAATAACATCCGCTTTACCTAAATTGACCGTGTTTAGTTTTAATTTATTGTAAATGATATTATTAAGGCAATGAAAAAAAGACATCAAATTAGTTTTTAAAATCACCACTGTTTATTATCGTCACATTTTATTGCTTCGTGCAGTTTTCAAACCTCAGAGTGTTGCGCCAAAGTTGACGGTGCTGATTTAGAAATACAGAAGTATGGCTTTCGCTGCTTCATTCTTAATGCCATAGTTAAAGACAGAGTTTCTAAGCTGCTGCATTTATGTTTTTTTCCAAATATGTATTGACAAAATACTATTGCAACTATGCTAGAATCAGTGAATTCGATTCGAATACACTTTGATACACTTTGGTCAATGAGTCGCCAATTCTCGGACTTTTCTGTCTAACGGAGAAAAATTCTGGAATGTGTTACATGTTCCCCCCGCCCCTCCCAAAAAAAGGAAACAACAAAATTGAAATAAATGCAGGGGACCACTTGCTTTTCGGTAAAGACTGAAACTCAGCCGGAAAGGCCAAAGACGCGCTTTTTTAGAGCTCAATAAGGTAGACACGTCTGGATTGATTTGTTAATGAATATTTTTGTCAGCTCACGAATAAGACTATTCATGTACAGTAAAAAATCAAATTAGTTTATATATAATTTTGGAAAAATTACCTGTAAATCTATAAATTTACGACATTGTATAATTTTTTCAGGACAGTTTTAGGCGTGACTATCTTTTATAAATGTGTAAATACACAAATTTATTTTTGTTTTGCTTTATCGTATGAATTTTTTTTATCGGCAAACGCACAGAAGAGACGTCACGTCTTTAGAGCGCTATTGTGACGTAATTGCGTTATGTCACGAAGGTCCCTTTTCGCTTGACGCAACTCATATAGAATTTTTTCGCATTAGATTTTTTCATTACACAATTAATATAATAAAAATTAAAGAATACATAATTAACAAATAAAAGTAAATAATTTAATACATTTTTCAATTTTTAATATAAATATACATGTAAGTTAGCAATTAAAAATTCTTTTCAGATTCCTGGCATTTGCTAGTAAATGGTACTGCAAATATTTATACAATGTAATTTCGTTTTTCTTTTCTTTTAATTTCTTTTCGATATCGTTCATTTCAATGGTTTATTTGAAACGATTTTCAACGTTTTAGCTGGAAAAAAGAAAAGAGTAAGATAGAGAAGGAAAGTGACTTAGCCATTAATCATCAGAGATCACAGTCGAGAAACGAGTCGGAGCTTGAGGTGATTCCTCAGAACAAGGCTGATTACGTAGAGGAGGAAGTCGATGTCGTAGAATAATCTAATCTGACGTCACAGAGGGTCTCTTTAGATCAATTTATAAGGGAATTACCAAAAAAAAAAATGCAGTGGTATACTAGAGAAAAAAATTTGATGTACGTTAACGTTAGTCTATTTATACTGTCTTACACATAATACTTATCAACACTTATTAACAATTGCAAAAGTTTGTAAATCATAATTAGACAATATATTAATTTTTTTATAATAGCATTCGCATTTATGAGTGACATGGTCTTAAGCGAAATCCAAATATCATTTGAAGTCTGAAAATCATTTTTATCCAATTATATTTACATCCACTGTATACTTTCCCATCATTTCTTATGAAGACCATTGCCATTTATCAGTTCATAAACGACACTAAGATTTCTTGAACAATGGCTCTTTAATCAGTCAAGCATGTAGTGATATATTCATCAATATTACAATATTTAACATATTTAATTTTACTTTGAATGTTTTTTTTAAAACAGATGTGAATATAAATAATGATGTCTTCCTTTAGTTGTTAGTACGGGAATTAATGTCGCAGCTGTTGCAGAAAAAAATACGCAGATTATGTAAATTTTTTCTGCAACAGCTGTGACATTTATTCCCGTACTAACAACCACAGGAAGACATAATATTATTTAAATTACCCCCTTCATCCCTGGATATCACTCATTGATTTTTTTTGTTAAATATCCCACAGTATGATGATATAATGGGTTTTTTTTAATGAAAACGATGAAGTACAATAAAGTCAGAAGTTAGACAGAATAGAACATTAATAGCGATGCTTAAATCATTGAAAAAAAAAACAAACTCCGAAGACAAATGGTTGGATATAATTCTTATCCAACTCGTGTTTTTTTTATTCCCTTTTCAGGTTCAGGGATAAAACATGCTATAAGTATTTAAGTGTTAAATCGACTCTTAAATTAAATAATTATTTAGTTTTCGTTTACGTTTAATAATACCGGTAGGACCTTCCAAACGGATTATTGGAATCTGACTCGGACGAACTTAAAGAGTCGAACAGGAAGGGAAACCGATACAAAGGAATCGATCCCTGTGAGATATACCGTAAATCTGGAAATTTTTACGTCGATTTTATTTTGCGAATTCGGTTCAAAATGTTGATTAATTTTTACGTTTCAAAATTTTGCGAATGACCACAGCTTTGCTTACATTTTCTTATTGGTGATTTATTTTTAAGAAAAATATTTTTGCGAATGCTTCTTTATTCAACTGATTTTGTTTGGAACATATGATTTTCATCGTCGGATACCCATGGACGATCACGTTTTTAAAACGAGGTCGATCATCCGTCGGTATCCGACGATTTTTGATTTTATGAAAAATCTGCGTTAAATTTTCTGATGACCATAATCGTGTAAAGTTGATCAAAATAGAAGCAAGTGAGGACAATGATTTTGTTAATGCATCGTACATCCATGTCAGTATTATACCAATTTATCTCATGCATAATACAAAAAAAACTCTCTTTGAAAAAAAATCAACCTGGTTTCCAACGTTTCACATACCATAGACGATAAAGGAAGAATTTATTAAAGTTGTTGCAGTTGATTATATTTCTTTGTTTTAATATTTAGTTCAAGGGTTTCAACAGGGAACACGCCTATATACATGTAGCTGCACAAGGTCCATTTAAAGTTTTATTTTTGAAAATTTAACTTAATTTCCTTGAAGTGCATATGCAAGCTATAATTTTTGAACTTTAAGCAATAAAGGAAAATTAGTCACATTTAATACTTCCTATTAGTAAATTGAGTGCATGTCAAGTTATTGTAAATTATCATCTAATATAATTAAAGATTATATAAAAAATACAAAAACAAAATCTGAAGAATAAAATGCCTGATACCTTTAATACAAAGATATAAATTAAGTGTAATTTTTACGGTCTATGTATTGACCTTTTATTCAAGGAGAGGGATTATTTAGGCTTTGTCTGTTTTCCATTCTTTTTGAAATAATTAATTAAAATATTGTTACAGTAATGATAAAAATTATATGAGCTATCAATAAGCTTTAATTTGAAAATAGGTCCTTTCAATCCTAAGACATAAGAGGATTTCTGGACGATAATATGGCAGGAGAACTCAACAAGAATTGTTATGCTCACCAAACTGTACGAAGGGGAGAAGGTGAAGGTCATCAATGGAGTTTTGCGAGGAATGCTGACTTTTACAGTCGTCGAATTACTTTACACTGGGACAGTGTACGGAAGCTTTTTTACGAAATTAATATTGAACTCAATATCAAAACAGAGATTAATCATTTATGAAGATTTATTGTTTGTTTATTGTTTAACGTCCCTCTCGAAAATATTTCACTCATATGGAGACGCTGTCCATGAAGAAGACAAACATCCTACCTCATCTCGATCCTGGCCTTCATATGTTAGTGCCCCTAATTCCACTAGAAAGGTTGTCTTATCTCTTATCAATTCTGTACCTCCGTAGATGACACAGCTAGGACTGGTTTAAATCTCCGGGTAAACAATCAACTGTAAAAGTCAGTGCTTCTTGCAAAGGTCAAATATAAATAAAACGTTTAAGGATGATAGCAAATTATTTCATACAAATAAAAAACACGCAGATGATTGACATTTGAAGACTCTTTAAGTTACATGTATATTTTTCATCCTTAAGTTACATGTAAAATTGCTTAACTTTCTAAATATGTATGACTATCTTGAAGTAATGAGCATTTTACCCTTTTTCTAGATGAAGTGTTTAAAATACTGGCCGGACACAGAACTGACCATTGGTCCATACACCATTAAACTAGACAAAATAGATGTGTTTAACCAATATGTACTACGTTATCTGGTTGTTAAATATAAGGTTTTATATGCAATAAATTTATTTTCTCATTATATGAAAATTTCACTCAACTTTCAAATTTATATGCGTACCATAGTGATTATATACGTGTACCTTGCCATCTGTGTCTTTCGTATTTTTCTTTATTCCTTTTAAAGGCATGCTTTTACATTTAAGAAATTAAGTATTTATCTCAGCAGACGGAATTTTAACATGAGAATTTTTAGGAGATAACGGAAATTTGGTAATTTATCAATAATATTGGGATGCAGATATATTTGAGAAATGTTTTATTAGTAAAAGTTCCTTTTCTCATCTTTTCTTTTTACACCTTTCCAAATTGGCTGCGTTCAGAAGTTTTAATATATACCCATCAATTTCCTTGTTTTTGTTACTGTAAATTTTACAGAGTTTGATCCAATTTTCCGGATCACCACACTGTGGTTTTCTGAATCCATATCACCACTCTCTGAAATTAATGACGTAGTACGCAAAAACATGGCGTTATTTTTCTTGCGCGTAAAAAAGTCCATAGTTTTTATGCTTTGTTTTATGGATAAATATCATACAATTGATCTCTAAAGTTTTATTCTGATATATTTAGCTAGTTATAAGGGGGTATATAATAAATTTATCATTATAACAGTAACTTGATCCGAAGAGCCGTATCACGTCTCGTTGACAGGCGCGGATCATCAGATCAAACTCGACGCTTCGCGCTTCGTTAGATCTGATGATCTGCGCCTGTCAACTCGACGTGATACGACCCTTCGGATCAAGTTACTGTTATTATACAAATATGGACTCAATGTAGGTCAATATGTATTTATAATGACCCAGGATGACAGATATTGACCGAAGATACATGGAGTATATCGACCGAGGGCGCTAGCCCGAGGTCGATATACTCCATGTATCTGAGGTCAATATCTGCCATCCTGGGTCATTATAAATGCATATTGACCGTGCATTGAGTCCATATTTATTATATTATATAAATAATAATTTTCCAAATGTATTAGTACTATGTATATCTTCCTAATGTTAACAGGGATGGTGTTTACCAAAAATAAGTTGAATATAAACGTTTCAGAATTTCTTGAATGTTACTCACAGGAACTTGTTTCGGTAATAAATTTTAACCTATAACTAAGCATAATAATAACACAAGGTATCTATCTCGAATAACACAGAGTACCCCCTCCCGAGACTTAGAATGGCACTCATTTACACTTGCAAAGGAAATGCACTGACAAAATATTAACATCTATAGATGTCGTCTACGCTAATTTATCTAAACAATCGTACATGGGATGCTTGTCTTTATTTACTTTAGTCTCCGAGTTCGTAATCGCGAATACAGCGTTAAAAATCTGCTCGCCGAGTGGAAAAGTCGAATTCAACAATGAAATGGTATTTGTGGTAAGTATTCCAGAAAAATGCTAAAAGATATCCTTGATAATTGTTTTGTATTCTCACCTTCAGAGTTCTTCACTATATCTTTTAAATTTTCCTCGCCTAAAACTTGCAAACTGTTTGACTAAAGCGAAAGTGAAAACGAGGCAGCTCGTGCGAGTCATTATTCGCTTTCAGCGGTCATTATTAAAATATAAGTACTTCGTATTGACCAATCAGATTATCGGATTTCACAAAGTTATATAATATAATAATATATATGTATTCCATACCAAAGGATCTCTCTATATATTCACTATTTCATTACATTTATGTGATTGTACACTGTAAATTGACATCTCATAGAATTACAATTCTATAATCACACGTGGCAAGGCAGAAGAAAAAAGAGTGACACAGTTTCACTTTACCACGTGGCCTGACAACTTTGTCCCGGAAGATCTGACTTCACTCATCTGCTTCCGAAACTTGGAAAAAAATGGTCTAACGTCACCAGATGGACCAATTGTTGTCCACTGCAGGTATTCAGTTTAAACCCAATATACATGTACATGCAAAAACCTTTTTATTGAGGATATCCGATCCTCAGCCAGGAAGGATAACTCCAAAAATTAATATTTGATTTAAAAAACGTCAATATGAGACTTAAAAATGCAATCCATTCATGCATAAGTTTTTATTATATTCCTCTTTATATGAATCAATGTTTGAGAAGTCTTAGAAAAGGTCTTATAGAAAAATGACATTTGCACCCTTTAAAAGAAAAAAAAAGAAAAACAGTTAAAGAGAGGTAAGATTTTATTGAATTGAGCCTAAGATACAAATACTTGTTAGCATTATATGAAATAAGAAGTGATTTGCGATGTCTTGCAATGATGTCAGAAACCTTTTACAATATATGTATTATATTATACATGAAGGAAAAAGAAGACAAAGAATACTAAATAAGTATAAAAATCACATTTTCTCTGAATGCCTGGATACCTATTGTTATTCAACCTAAAATATTTTAGTTGATCATTTTGCAATGAGAAAAGGCATAGCTGATATTCCGATTTGCTTTTTCTAAATGTATATTGGAGATTTGACAAGTTTCTTTATATAATATGAATAACTTTAATGTTTAAACTGAAAGAAATACTGTTTGCAAATTTACATTACTCTGTTGATTCAGAGATATTTTAATAAGTATTTTTGATTACTCAACTGCTAATTTTATGAACCTGAGGATTTGACTACCTTAATAAAATTGGGAAAAAGCCCTGTTACTTTTCAAAAGGTTGCCACTAGCCTCTTGTCATGGAAATTACATACGTAAAAAGAAAATGCTTTAAGAAAATCGCTCTTAATATTTCAGGGATAGGAAGGAAAGGGACATTTATCGCCCTTGATTATCTTCTGGAAGGGGCGCTGTTGAACAGACGATTGACGTCAAAGGATACGTAGCTTCTCTTCGACATCAGCGCGGGAAATCATTACAGACTTGCGTTTGTTTTTTCTGTGCATTGTATTTCAAAGAGTCTTCCTTACTATCTGACTATACATTTACTCTCAAATATGGAGAAAAAAAAATGTTTCTGTATTCATATATTTTCAGAACTGTAATATATACATGTACATCTGTTATATATTATTTCTCTTGCTTTAAATAAAACACGAATATTAATCAGGCCTCAGTGCCATGAAACTTTTATTTCAAATAATGCTCACTTTTGATCTAAGTCGCACTTTTCTGTTATAAATTCCTTATGTGAAATTGAAACCGAGATCAAAAGTCAGCTAATTAAAGTTCTATGGTTTTATGACCCCGGGGTCTGAACATCTTTGTAAAAAAGCTTTGTTGCTTTTAAAGTTACCATTGATATTTCAGTCTTTAGATACACTGTACATCTTCTTGCATGACACATTGATAGAAGGATTCACAAACAACAGTGTTCGCAACAGCTTTTTGTCGATACTTTAATCCCAACGATTCCAGTATTCCTCTTCTGCTGAATGTCAATCTGGATTAGGAGTTTACAGATCCACCTTGAAGATTTTATAATCTTGCTTCATCTAAGACCAGATAGTATAACTCAGACACTTATTGGATTTCATCCCTTAAATGTATAAATGATTTTAATAAAATCAGTACTTGTTATTATAAATGTATATTGGTTATTCATGTTTGGAGAAGATAAATGAGTTTCTTTTCCTTTTATTTGAATTAATAGAACATCTGGGTTCTGTGTGTGTGTATGTGAGGGAGGGAGAGAAAAGGGTGTGTGTGTGTGAGGGTGAGTGAGGGTGAGTGTGGGTGTGATGGTGTGTATGTAAGGGTGTGTTTGTGGATGAGAGAGAGAGAGAGGGGGGTAGAAAGAGAGAAAGAGAGATATTCTGCTAATGTATTATTTATAAATTTTTAAAATAGAATTTTACCAAGTTGCTTTTGCTCTGATTGTATATATTTTTTCACAAATCAGACATTCAGCAATATTTGAGAATAGAAGAAAACTTACGAGTATCTTAAGCTTGCGTGTATAATATTGCATATATTTTTCCCCATTTAGTAGTTAATATTTAAATTGTAATTTTTTTTAGTTGAAATAAAGAATATAGATTTTCCTTGTATCAATTAACTAATCAAAAGTATTTCATAACATTTTGTCTTTGACTTGTCTCAACCTTTTACGAAATCAATGTTAGTTAAGTAGCAAATTAGCTATTTTTAGATATATCAGTCTGTTATTTATAATTTTTCAATTAAATAATAAAATGCTTTCTTTGTTTGTTAGTACGCGTACGGGAATTAAAGTCACAGCTATTGCAGAAAAAATACATTATGTATTTTTTTTCTGCAATTGCGGCGACATTATTCAATGTTTAAATGAAATATGAGCAACAATGTTAAAATGGACCCTGTACTTAATTCCTATTATTTAAGTTATTGTAACTGAATCCTTTTCTCTCTTATAATTAAGTTGTGTCGACATTAACCAGTCATGGGCTTTGAGGTTGAAAAGAGAATTCATCGTCTATTTTTGCTTTCTACATGTATAGATATTGATATAAGTAATAAAAGTTGGTTGATTTTATTGAACAGTTTTATGCATATTTTTATTTTAAACATTAAGTATTTAATTTACGACATGACACACATTTTTGTCATTTTGAAATAATTCTAGATTGTAACTTCTCTAAGAATTATTTCATATCATTGTCTAGAAGTATGGAAAGTTTTTCTACATTCAGCAATTGTGTTTATGATACATCTAGTAATTTGTTTAAAAATACATGCAAATTGGAGTTAAATTTATGCATAGAATATCATGAAATCCAAAATTGTTGACCATTCATCAACATCCAAATGACTGCTCGTAGCAGGTTTACATTAACCATGCGTCCCATTTTGATGTACCCTATTTGGTTCCTGGAACATGTACACAGGCTGAAGACCATAACCTACACTAGCGATAAGAAGAATGCATATCTTTAAAATGTATTTTAATACATGAAATTGTATTTCATTCTTATAGGCTGAAATATTATGAATCGATTATGAGATTTTTCATGAACTTTGTGCATGAAGAGGGG
>PRKT01000152.1:607202-692981 GCA_003671525.1 Saccostrea glomerata | reverse complement strand
GGGGGGGGGGGGGGGGTGTTCGGACGATGTTGTAACGCTCCAACATTCTGGTGTGCTCTATCTTCACGTTGCTATAACTTCTGGTGTACGGAAACACATACTGTTATTCCGATTACTATAGAAACGCCCACAACTCCGCTTACAATGCGAGTCACCATTCCTATGTTTGTTGATAGTTTGTTTAATACCCAGAAGCAGAGAAGAGGGTTTTCAAAGAATAATGCACATTCAATATACAATCAATAGATACCTGTCCTAAAACTAGATTTTCTGATCCTGGCCATGAAATTCACAATCCTAAAAGATGCACCTTCCTTATCATAACTAAACATTATGTTTTTTTTGTTTTATGCCCCGGAGCAGAGAATAAGATTCCCAAAGAAGATTTCCGAAGATTTCATTATACACTCTATATAGCTCCTTCCTAGCACTTCAAACCTTGACCCTGAGGCCATAAAGAACTACGCAGGCTAACTCTCGATTCAACAGTTTGACTGTTTAATGTGCAGATGCAAAGAAGAATATTTTTTAAAATTGCATTACTTTTAGTGGTTTTAGACCATGCCCCAGGAAGGCAAAGATCATGAAATTCTCAATTTTTGTTTCTCTTGCCTCATAGAATCTTTATGCCAAAATTAGTTGAGCGGTTGCAGAGAAACTGAAAATGTTCAAATGTTATCCACAACGGAAGACACACGACGACGGACGAAAATGGATAGCAATAAGTGACCTGAGTGACTCAGGTGACCAAAAAAGTGAAGTGTTAGAGAAAATATTTATACGCCCAAATTTTTAAAAGTCGGATTTATCGATCCAAGGGCTTATGCCCTATTCTATAGATAAAAAGATATGATTCAAACAAAGATTCAATGAAATGTAAGAAGCAAATGTTTCATATTTTTGGAAACGCATTCTTTTATTTTCTCCCCTTGTAAAAATAACATGGCTCTTCATTTGAAGAAACTTGATTCACCTTCACTCACCAATGTTTCATGGCAAATTAGCATTGTTGAAATTGACTCAAACCAAAATGTGAACAAAATTACAGACGACTGGCAGACACCGGACACCCTTCTATCAGAAAAGTTTACTTGGATCTTCGACTGAAAGTGGTATAATACCATTAAAGCAAACTCAATACGAAATACGGAAGTAGCGAATAGTAACGAAGATCAAAAGTACAGTGAAATAATACGAAGCAGGAGCAGAATATACAGTACCACTTAAACTCTTGGATCAGATAGCAGGGAAAAGTAAGCATCTCCAGTCAACCGATCACACTAGCCGTTCGCTCCTTGTCATAAATACACCATACGTAGCAAAATTTGGGACAAATCAATTATTTTAATGTTGATTTTGACTACAATGACGAGAAAAACAACAATTTAGATATACGCAGTCAGAATTGCATTCTTACATACTGGTAGAAAGGCCTCTCGTAAAGCTATGTTTATAAATTCCTTCTAGGTTCAATTTACAGTGATGTCGACTGCACGGATGATGACAATGATTGTGCAAAGTTAGTTTTTTAATTTTTATATTTGGATTTACTAGCCATGATACTGTTGACTATTTACACTTGAATCGTTGAGTAGCTTTTTTTTTTAAGTATCTATAAAGTTGCTAAATAAAGTAGCTTTTTTAAATGTAGGTTTATCCCATACAGGGATACATAAATTGTTTGTACTATAACATTTAATTTAACTGTTACTATATATCTCCTCATAAATGTCTATTTCTATTCTTATCTCAGGGGCAGTGGAGTGGTAGTACTTGGGCTTTTTTTGCTTTATAGCAAGCATACTCATCATCTTGATCATTGTAACCATCGTTTGTGTCAAATTCTGTAAGACAAAGAAGCAAGGCGCCGTGATCCATCCTGGGGACGGAAATACTAGTGAGTGTTTAAATTTGATTATTGCGTTAACTTACATCTAATAGACTTCAATTCTTTTTTTTTAAATGGACGCTACAAAGCTATATACACTGTACAATCAATGAAAGAAAAAAAGGTTTCAAAAAAGGCACCAAGACACAAAGGGAATTGGTCAGATAAGGCTAATACTATATGTATTAAGATGAAAAGGATCCACAGAAAAAAATGAAGTTGATGAATTCATGAAAAATGCATGGGATGAAGTTCAGCCATTCAGTTAACTGAAAAGTGATTAAAAGTTCACTGAAAGGTGACTGAATATTAAATGAAAGTTGACTGAAAGTTTACTCAAAGGTAACTAAAGTTAACTAAAAAGTGACAGAAGCTCTCCGGATTGATGACTTGCCACATTTCTAGACCCATAAGTGACCAATCACTTAATTGATGCTTGAGTTAAGAATTGTGATGGGTAAAATATAAATACTACTTTTATGTCAATGTTGGCAAAATACATTTCTGTCTTTTTTGTTTCGATTTTAGATCACGTGTCTCAAGGATACACACGCCCACTTCATGTCTACACCGTTGGATACACATATTCCTCTCCTACCGACTCTCCTTATTCAGAGGTGACCTCTCAAACGTTCATCACCCCATCCAATGGTGGTTTCCACTCCACCACAGAAAATGTACCACCACCGCCATCTTATGACGAGATTTTGTCTAATAATCCGTCGCCACCAAAGTACTAGCCTTCTCCTGTTCCGTATGAACTTGTCTTCGCTGCTGTGCAGCATCATTTGTAATAACGAAAAAGAAAGATTTTGGGCGTATCTATCGTTTTTCATTGAATCTCCGAGTCACTGTGCCATTTCAAACGTTTCTTATTAGAATTTGAATTATAATTTGTTTTAGAAGATGCATTTATCTCACAGATTTTCTACCACGATGAAAGTTCTTGATAACCATCATTTTTTCTAACTTTTACTTGAAAAAAGAAGTCTCTGTATATGTCCCAGGAAGGTTGTTTTGCAGAAAAGGCATTCAATTTATTGTATAATCATTTTCTATATTTTTCAAATTCAATAAGGTTTTTATCGAATTGAAGAGATATTAATTGTATACCAGTTATATAATGAAAATCCAAGACAGTGAAGTTTATTTAAGAATGTGTACACTTCGTACTTTTGTAAACTATTAAATGATTATTTTTTTGATTTCAGGAATTTCTTATAAAACACACATTAATCCTAATAAAAAATCCAATTTGTTGTTTATAAAGCAATTATTGTCATTTTAAGCTTTCGTTTCGGTGTTTGGACCGAAAGGAACAGAGTCAGATTGCAGAAGAATGTAACCACGTTTGATCAAATTAGTTCACTATCCTGCTTCAGATCTTCCTCTTGAGTATCCAGTAAAGACATAAGCGCATATGCAGGTGACAGTAGAATATTACTACATAATAAATATGAAGGAAACCAGAAGGTTGAAAGGTGGATGTCTTTTAGTATGCCTTACAGTTTAGGTATAAAGTGATATAAGTATGTAGTCTGTAAAACTTTCAAATATGAAGAAGATGTGGCAGACTCTGTTGTGACTTTTACTTTTACGTTCACTGTGTAGACAACTATCAAGGAATCGCTGTATAGTTTGTTGATTATGACAAGGCATTAACGAGAGTAGGAAGTATGGGATAATGTCCAAAACCTGTTACATGTATGGAGAATTCTACTACAATTATTGCCGAGATCAAAGAAATGCCGCGGACATTATTCTCCAATAAATCACGAACGTCATCAAAAAATTATCAGATCAGAAACACGTATCAAACCTGTGCAGTTGAAATGTAAATTTGACTTAAGAATGAAATACATACTTAGACCACATAGATATGTCGTCTTTTGCAACTTAAACGCTGTATATTGCAGAAAGTCCCTGGTGAATGTAGGTTTCTAAATCTTAGCGGGGCTGTTTAACGTACCTCCCTACGCC
This sequence comes from Saccostrea glomerata, assembly GCA_003671525.1. Taxonomy (NCBI): domain Eukaryota; kingdom Metazoa; phylum Mollusca; class Bivalvia; order Ostreida; family Ostreidae; genus Saccostrea; species Saccostrea glomerata. The sequence continues at coordinate 689,113 of PRKT01000152.1, read as the reverse complement.
ATATTCCAACTCCGTGATTTTAGTGATAAAGTGGCGGAAAAGGAAACTTATTCTATTATTGTATATTCCAAAAGATTAAACTATATAATCTACAAAGATATTTATAATTAATAAAAGGCTAATCTTAAAGAGGGGAAAGCACAAATCGTCTGCATTCTATTCACAGGTAAACAAACAAATTTACACTCTGGTGGTGAATGGAACAGCGTTAACGTTATTGTATGAAATAATTCGTTTCTCTATAGAGAAACGATCAGCAGTATTTTGCTACTACATAGTAGAATAGAATTAAAGTCCTTGTTGTCGTGAATGCTGCAGATTACGCAGCACAGTTAAGGTTACAAAAAGGAGGCGGAGCCTAATTTGTACGGGAAAACTTGACTATGACATCATACACAATATACGTCATACAACATTTCTTTAAAATACCACAAAATGAGTTTCTCTGTTAATTTAACCAGTAAGAAATCATCAAACTATATAAAAACTTACTACAGCGTGTTGTTTTGTCTTTAGTTAAATCCCACATAACAAGAAATAAACAAGTCACTGATAGCAATACTCTTGTCAATATGACGTCATTTCTTACAACGTGACGTAGTTTGTATGCAGTGAGAGACAGATCAAGTAATATTTTCTCAACAAAATATGTATTCTCTAATTAAATAAAATATCATTTACAGATATTCCATGGGCCAATAACTTGGATTTAATGTATTCTTCACTATTTAATTAATATATTTTCTGTACATTACGTATTTAATTGACACTGCCGTATATTTGTATGCAAGTACATCGGAGGGTAATGTGGGGGGTCTTAATAAATCGATCTAGTACAAGGGCATACACTCTATGGATCAAAGTAAGCTTTTACATTCCAACTATAGAACTATTAAAGTATTTGAAAAGTGCTGCGATCCTGATGAAATCTTAAAAACAATTGAATTATATCAATATTTCATGTCGCTGACCAGCAAAAAATACAGCATTCGGTCATACAAGTTTAATTTTAACAATGAAATCGCAGAATTTAGACAGGATCGCAGCACTTTTTAGAAACTACAATGCATGTTGAAAATATTTATATACTAAACTTGGAAATTTAACTTGGTTATGCCCTTGCACTAGTGATATTTATTTGTAACATCAAAACTTCAAGTCAATGTGCTAAAATCGCGTGACTGCCGCGTCACGTGACTAGTCTAAATATAAAATATAATCGTCCTCGATATGTAGTTATTAATCATAATTACAATAATCCGATATAAATAATGTACTAAAAATAATCGCCATCCCGATTACGAATACATTTTTAAATACAAAATTTAGTCAATATTTCCATTGCGCACCTTAACTGTACTGCGTATAATTAACTCCTCGGTCTCGAAATTTTGTTTCAAATATAAATGCCTCGGCTAACGCCTCCGCTTTTATCTTTTAAACAACATTTTTCGACCTAGAGGTTATTCTGCAATATATACAATTTCCATTGCGCACCTTAACTGTACTGCGTATAATTAACTCCTCGGTCTCGAAATTTTGTTTCAAATATAAATGCCTCGGCTAACGCCTCCGCTTTTATCTTTTAAACAACATTTTTCGACCTAGAGGTTATTCTGCAATATATACTAAAACGCGGACTTTATTTCTTGAATAATCCACATTTACACCTGTTGCATATTTTCCTGGCATTCCAAGAAATATAGACATTGATTCCTTAAATGTATATGTAAAATCAAAATGTATGTAAATATTAGTGAAAAATGTTTTCCTTGTTGTCGTGAATGATGCAGGTTAACCTCCTCGGTCTCGAAATGTTTTTTTAGATATAAAAGCCTCGGCTAACGCCTCGGCTTTTATCTTTCAACCAACATTTTTCGACCTCGGATGTTATTCTGCAACATTCACGAAACGCAGACTTTTTTTTAATAATAATCCACGTTTTTTAATAAATAATCCACGTTTACACCTGTTGCATATGTTCCTGGCATTCCCAGACATAGACATTGATTAGTGAAAAATATTTTCTAATTGATAAAAAACCACGAGGCATTTCTTCTTATTTAATTTCGAAAGTATTAGTATACCGACGTTAGAAACAAACATAACAGCGAAAGATTGAACTGTTTATCACTAACTTAACCTTTCTCTCTGCATTTTTTTATTCTATTGTTATAAACTAGAAATAAACTTAATTAAATAAGAAGATATTACAGAAAAAACAGTTTTAAGATATTTTACTTGATAAAATGTCATCGATATATCTAAATGTCGAGTTGAAGGTCACAGGAAGTTTTTCCTTCATTCCTGCATTAGAAATAACGAACAGTATTCAAGATCAAAAGTCCATAAAACAATACGAAATTGGAGCAGATCAAAAATGGACCTCCAAAACATCAGAGGTGGGATCAGGTGCCAAGGAGGAGTAAGCATCTCCTCCTGACCGGTCACACCCGCCGTGTGCTCCTTGCCATAATCAGGAAATAATGAAAAAAATCCGTCGTCAATTCAGTGTATAAATAAATGATGGACTAACAATTACTATGAAAACCGTCAGTCAGCGTTTTACTCAATGATAAATTCATTAAATTGTATTTGCTGACAAGGGCATTATATAGACCATAGAACTTACAAAATAATGACCTTTAACGAGACTGCTGATATTCTTGTTTCATCAACTTGTTTGACAATAATTTATCTAGTTTAAAAAAAAGATATATAAACTTCGTATGCAGGTTATGAAGGTATAATGCTGCATAAGTAAGGGAGGTTGATGATTTTAAGTGAAAATCATCACATTTATCATAGAGCTTGGCTGCTGGATTATCATCAACATTTTGTCAAGTAAAATATCCAAATATGAAACAGATTTGTCACACTATGTGGTATCTTTAATCTCAAGCTCACCAGGATATATCGTATCGACATATCATTTAGAATGGTAGTAACCATTATTATTGGACAGTGCGTTTTTGATATATCTAAATGTCGAGTTGAAGGCCAAAGCAGGTGTTTTCTTCTTTTCACGTATAAGATTTTGGACAAATTTTATCTCATGTAAAGTCTTTACGTTTCTGTAATACATGTGCATCATTTTGAGACGGATTTGCAAAGCGTAAGTCAGGCAGTTTTATTTAAATGAAACTCTTTAAGTCTCCTTTAACAAAAAACATTTTTGTTCCGAATTTGATTTTAAAATCGGTGTCAATTTGAATTCCAGTGAAATCTTATGTCTAACTCTTAAAGGTTTTCTCTGTTTAAGGAAATGAATTTTTAACTAATGAGAATAACAAGTGGAGCATTAGTAAATTTCTCCTGTGTACATGTATATGTTATGTGCATAAGAATAGACATGGTGTGTCGAAAATATATAAAAATACTAGTTCTGATTCATGGTCAATGTTTTCCGGTACTTGAACATATTGCTATATTTTTAAAAGAGAAACAGACCATTACCAATCTGTTTAAGTCAGAACAAGGAAACACTATTTTATTTTATCGGAGGAAATTTTATCGCGTTGTTCGAATATTCTGAATTGATGCTCGTCGACAAATGATTTTAAATGATGTTTTCAGTGTCTAAGCTCTTCATTCTATGGATTAACTGCTGTGCTACTTTAGTCTTTGTAAATTTAATAAAAGGTATGTCTTTTCTTCTTAAGTTTAAATAAGTAAACAAATAAAATATAGTCTAAAAAAACTAAACACTAAATACTGTGGATACAGATACCGGTAGATCAAATTATCTTTAAAGGATAAAAATGATATTATTCTATGTTTAGCCAATACATTTGAAAAAATGTATTTTTGGATTGTTTATATTAATAAGTTGAGTCTCTAAGATGTGAAGCACAACAGTCTTCTACAAATGGTTCATTTGTTGCAAATAACGCTTGTGATGACGACATAGAGACATATTCTCTAACCAGGGACGACACAAACCAGACATGGTCAATGACACTTGATTAGGGCTCGTCAAATCTTTTGGATTTTCCTCAGCATTAGTTGTGGTAATTTGATTCGTAAAATATCAAGAGGCTTCAAGAATTCTACATAGCAACTGCTTAAACACCGTTTGCAGGTTTGAAAATTAAACAGCTTTTAAATAATTTTTTTTCCCAATGCAATTCATTTACCCTGTGTTTTTCTTTTTTTAAAGGAAGTTATGATATCCATGTACAATTAAACACATCAAATATTCGAACTTGTAATCGTATCGAGAGAATGTGCAATGAAACCAGTCGGACTGAAATTGTAACTTGCAACTCCTTTGACGACATGTTTGGAAACAAAATAACCATAAAGAAATTAGATTATGGGGTTCTGCAAATAAACGAAGTCATATCAATAGGTATACATCATTCGGATTTTTAAAAAAAAATTATTACAAGGAAAAATGCTTACTTACAGGAGTGAATTATCCGGAGTTTGATTTTCATCACTTTCACCATAGAAGGGTGTATAGCTGAAAAATTAAAGCTACATGTATATATTTCTTTCTATCCCATCTTTTTCATACATAACTACATGTTTTATACCCTTTTTCATCTCGCGACCAGATTTTTCCACCTTGCAAAAAGTTGCAGTAAAAACCCAGTCTGTTGGTCTCAATGGGAAGGATGCTTTTGATGGCAATCTAGACTCCTACAGTGTAACAAAGGAAAAAATAATGCAAAATGGTACATGGTTATGGAAAAAAACGTAAGGTATAAAATGGATACTTATTTCTTTGAGAGGAGGTACTGCATTAAATTAGTTCATTTATACTGACATTTCAAAAATCTTATAACAGAATTCCTTGACATTATTTCATGATTAACTTTGATTCTATATTTAATTAGGGAATTACGAGTTGCACATAACGGTTGAAAACCAGACCCTTTCCGATGAATTAACTCTTTGCCGAGTGTTTAATTTACGAAACCCATCTAAAACATATCAGTATATCGTAGAATGTGAAAGTCAAATGATAGGAAACTCAATCATAATAAAAAGGACAGATGATGGAACAATTAGACTGTTTGAAGTACATCCAATAGGTAATCATTATTAAATGTATCAGTAACAAATTACACACTTTTTAACCTTCGATCAGTTATCAAATTTTGTTACTAGAAGTATGACTGAAACTATTTGATTCAAATATTAACATTATAGTTATATTATAAAAAATGACCAACCATGGATTTTCAAACTGATATAAAATAAAGCAAGTCCTTAAGAATGAATGTCTCCAGCTCTCGCTAGAAGTGGGGGAAGGCGGGTATTAATTTCGGTCTGCCTGTGCCTCTCTCTGGCTGACCGTCTGTATTTATGTCTGTCTATAACAATTATCTTTTATTTCCTCGCGTTTTGTAATAAAATTTTACTTAACAACTACCTTTGGCTCAAAGAAAACCCTTATCCATTCTGAAGTCAAACAGTCAAAGGTCAAGGTCGTAAATCAATATTGTCTGTCTACTTTAGTGTAAAACTTTCATTTCCATGCGATATGTCAGGCAGTTTTTGAGCTTTTTCAATGAATTTTTATACAGCATAACTCCTTATGGCCCCGCTCTTCCCTTTCAAAATGGCCCCTACTCATAATTTTGATCCGCGTATTCCTTGAATTTTTTGTTTTGTATATTCCATGCTGCTAATTTTGATGAAATTTATTTTAGTATGCCCCGCTTATCATTATGGAATAAATTGTGCTAAATGCAGAAAGGCGTGTGTTTCCTGTCATCCTGTATCAGGTGTATGCAATCATTGCTTTGGATCTTACTTTGGTGACCTTTGTCAGTATCAATGTCCGACAACGTGCCTCAAAACATGTGACAAAGTGACAGGAAGTTGTGACAGCTGTATTGATGGACATCATGGAAAATACTGTGAACTTCAAATGATTACAGATTGTAAGTTGATCTTTTTGGCCGTTTGTACGTATATTATTCCTACATTTCTCATTTTCGCACGTAGTAATTATAATTTCAAATAGGAACAGAACTATCAGTGGATTACCTCAGAATCAAACAGGTGCATTCTAAAAATAAAGAGGAATCAATATAGTTTTGCTTTAAATACAGAATTTAATATCAACTGTTTTTACCTAGAAAAAAAATCTAACAGGAGATAAGTTATTTACAAGCATCATAGATTGATATCAACAATCTTGCAAATTTTATGTTGGATCATCTTATTTGCAAAAACAATCTGTCATTACGTCGAATATTGACTGAAAGTTTCATACAAAGAGATTTACCTGTTATTCACACTACATCGTCTAGATTTTTTAGTTTGTCCCATCAGGAAAAGCAGTATATTGTTGCATGACATCTGATCCCATTTCTGATGTATTTAGATATATCCGCGTTTGCTTCAATTTCTTCCCATTTTTATTGTTTGTATAGTATTTTGAGAATGATAACTATACAGTTAAAGTTTATCATTGAGCGAGTTAGCAAGATTCCAATGCCCAAAGACCAGGACTTTTTCCCGAGGTGCAGCGCGCCGCGGGAAGAAGCCCTGGTAAAGGGGAATTCGAATGTTGCTAATTCTCTCAATGATATACTATAACTGTTTATTATACCGATACAAATTGAGAATAAACAGTCGCAAATACCAAGTAAGAAGACAGTTATTATCCCCTAATTCTAATGCAGTCAGGGCATTTTGTTTGTTGTTTACGTCTTATCTTGTTGCGTTTTGTTATATACAGTTATGGAATGGGTACGAGGGAAATAGCAAATTTAAGGTTCCTCGTGGGAGGAAATAGTTTTCTGCTTAGGGTAACAATATTTTTGTTATTTCCCGACTTCCCATTCCATAACTGTTTTATTATACCGAAACTATCATTGGCCAATTAAATTTTTTTTTACCAGGTATTCTGACATTTAAAAAAAACACCGTAGAGGCATAGTTACAAATCCATGCGGTTTAACAGATTGTATGATAAGTAATGCATCGTGTCTTAAAACAATTAAGTTATTTTTTTAAATTAAAGTATTTTCACTGACATTTCGAAGAATTATCGTTGTCTTCATTTAGCTAGAATTCAAGTATGATTTTGACATCGCATGTCGAAATGGTTTGACGTCATAGTTACATTGCTAATAACAGGATGTCACAGACGCGAGATTCCTTGATCGCTCCGCCCACTGAACTCTTCGATTGGTTGAAATTACTAATAAATATTTATAAGGGAGTAGTCCAAGGGAGTAGCTCTTGTTTTCCAGGGAGTAGTCTTCAGATGAGGACAATAGTCTCTTCTCGATTATTAAAACATGATTGTGACGTAAACCTTTTGTTTGTGTTGTCCATTCTATAGCTTAGTGTTGAGCTAACTCCCCTAACAATCCATTAAGTCACCTGTAAGTGTCCATTCTTTTTGGAAAAATGTCTATTCTTTTTAAGAATGGACAGTTTTTTTTTCAATAAGAATGGACAGTAAAAAACAAACAGAATTGACAGTTAAAACAAATAGAATGGAGAGTTACAGGTAAACCTTGGCATGTGCACAAGAGGGAAATAAAAACAAATTAATACATTAAATACGATTTAATGTACATGTGAATAACAAAAAGAACTTTGAGATATAAGTTAATCCAGAGCACAGTGTCTGCATCGGATCTGTTCGATTTCACACATTTAAATCCATGAGTAATGCACATTATTTCAATTCACAAAACTTGAATTAAAATGAAACAATTTCTTATTTGATTAAGATTTTGGAAGCATCATTCCCTCGAGAAGAATCCATTTAAACTTGAAGTAGGCTTATATTAAATCCATCACCAGAAAACAGTTTGCACAATGAAAACTACACTGCTGCAGTGAATATTTCGGTAGCAAATAATTAAAATTGAAACATTTCCAGATTTGATTTGATATACATTTTCAGGTCGAAGTTTGAAACATGGCTATCCAATACTCGGAACACAATTTGCATTTCACCATTACACTGCCGCAATTAATATATCCTCAAAAACGGAATTCGAATTAAAAAAAAAAATTCCGGTGTGAATTCGAAAAATCTGTATTTTTCGTCAAAGTTTTGAGGGGATCAAAGTTTAAATAATATTTTCTTTCACGCTTACTATTCTCTATTTCCAGGTCAAAGTATCACTGGTTGTGTGCATCTTTTGGTTTCAATTCGATTTCTAGTCTGTCATATACAGTACCGACCGGACACAACCTAACACCAGAGCGAACCCGGAGCGGACCCCGGGTTCGCTTCACGGGTTCGCTCGGGGTCCGCTTCGGGTTCGCTTTCAGAAATTTTGGGACCGCTCCGGGTGCGCTTTAAATTTGGGTGCGCTCCGGGTTCGCTCCGCGTTCGCTCGGGGTCAGCTCTGGGTCAGCTCTGGGTCCGCTAGAGCGAACCCGGTCTTCGCTTCCTTGGACCGCTTTACGCACTGATGCGTGAAGCGGACCCCGCTTTAATCTCACCGCCAGTAAGCCCCGCCCCTTGTATATTCCAATACAGTAATGGTATTGTGGATCGATCATTGTTGTTTATGCGACGATGCGGACATGTACACTGTACATGTAAACAGTGACATTATAGAGAACATTCATAAATTTTCTAAAATTAAACTGTTTATTCGACGTAGATTTACATGTACATGAATAATTGATTTCCTTGATTTCTCTATCCCGAGAAATTCAAACTAATCTAACAGCAAATTATAAGGCATTTTTTTTCTTAAGTTATAACGAGAAAACTAAAAAGAAGAGGAAGAAAAGAGTGTTGAATTGATTTTCAGTGTATCGAATGGTGTACAAGTGAAACTGACGAGTTATGAGTTCTCGGTAGTGGCTCATCCTATTTTCATCAAACTTTCAGATCTGATAGGTATTGGTCTGAACCTTATTGGAAATTTTTTCGGCGATGACGTCACTTTCTATCTCGAGATATTATGGATTTTCTGATTTTTAGAGGGTCGGCTTGTCCGGGAAACTCCTCCGAAATGACTTAAGATATTGACTTAAGATTTTTAGGGAAAGTAGGGGAAGAATTGTAGAGTTGCGGGCTGGTGTCCAAATCTTCCTAGCGCAAAAGGCGCCGGAGATCGTAGGGCCCGAAAAAATATCTCAGAAACATCTCACAAAATTTGACACCTTTTGTTTCGTATCTTCTTATCTCTTTATAATTTGTTAAGACATATTGAACAAAAGTTGTGCAGAATGACAAGAACTATTAAATGATATGAAGAAAAAGGGCTGACTCCTCAAATTAGGGGCTGAGAGGGGCCAAAAGTCTTTCATCTTTAACTCTTTAATGATCAATATTTTGTGATGCATTACAGAAGAAAAAATGTTTATATTAACAATTTGCAATAATATATTATAAAATTTTGATCACATGTTACATAATTAGGGGTCACAAGGGGCCAGAATGCTCAATCTTTGACGCTTCATATCTCGAAAAGGAGGAAAATTTTGATAAGCAATATTGAACAAAAGATGGTCAGAATATTGTTTTCAACAATATGCATACATTGAATTTTTTCGAAAATGGCCCCATTAAGGACTTGTAGGGGTGGCCCGTAAATATTTTTATTAAGCATATCTCCACAACGAAAAGAAATCTCTGAATAGGTGTTGAACAAAAAGTCTTTGAAATCACAAGACCTTTCGTTTGATATCAAGAAAAAAGGGGTGACTCCTTAAATTAGGGGCTGAGAGGGGCCAGAAGTCTTTCATCTTTAACTCTTTAACGATCAATATTTTGTGATACATTACAGAAGCAAAAATGTTAATATTAACGATTTGCAATAATATATTATAAAATTTTGATCATATGTTACGTAATCAAGGGTCACAATGGGCCAGAATGCTCAATCTTTGACGCTTCATATCTCGAAAAGGAGGAAAATTTTGATAAGCAATATTGAACAAAAGATGGTCAAAATAATGTTTTAAACAATATGCATACATTGAAATTTTGGAAAATAGCCCCATTAAGGACTTGTAGGGGTGGTCCCTAAACATTTATATTTAGCATATCTCCACAACGAAAAGAAATCTCTGAATGAGTGTTGAACAAAAAGTATTAAAAATCACAAGATCTTTCATTTGATATGAAGAAAAAGGGGCTGACCCCTCAAATTAGGGGCTCAGAGGGGCCAATATTCTTTTATGTATAACTCTCTAATGATCAATATTTTGTTATACATTACTGGGGCAATAGTATTCATTTTAACGATTGCAACAATATATGCTATATTTTTTATGCTTTATATCTCGAAAAGGGAGAGTATTTTTATAAGCCTTATCAAACAAAAGATGTTCAGAATATCGTGATAAAAATGAGAAACTTTAACTAGGGAAAACTCAATGTCATTCTCTTTAAACAAATATCTCAGTCAAAATCACATCTCATCCTATCGAGAAATTCAACGGAAGACCTACTCGTTGCTCGCAACGAGATCTCATCTAGTTATTAGGGTCTTCCGTCTCCAACGGAAGACCCTTCTATTATTCTATTGTTTCTTTTTCACTTTTTTCTTATTATTAGGGTCTTCCGTCTTCAGCGGAAGACCCTTCTATTATTCTTATGTTTCTTTTTCACTTTTCTTATTATTATTCTTTTTTTCTGCACAAATTTTGTGCAGAAGATTTCTCCGAGATGGTTAGATGGATTTGCTCCAAATTTTCAGGGTTGTTGCTTGATCAACTGAAGTTTATACTATTTGAAGGATTTTTTAAAAATCACTTCCGGTCTAGAGTTATCGCCCTTTTATTAAAATTCAGAGGACCTTCTTGTCCGTCCATTATCTCAGAAACGGCTTGAGCTAGAGCGCTGAAGTTTTCAGTGATGATAGAGGACATGTCCGCACGTTACTGGGAGTTTGGGTAGTTTCCGGAAGTACCTAGTATGGAAGCTCGGTAGGGGTCAAAATTTAGGACACGAATCACGAGTGATTTTTTGAGACATTTTGCATCATATCTTTTGAAATATAATTATTTTGTTAAAACATACTGAACAATATTTGTGCAAAATCACAAGAACTTTAATATGATACCATGAAAAAAGTGCTGAGTCATCACATTAAGGACCGAAAGGGGCCAAAATTAATCAATAGATAACTATTTAGTAGTCAATATTTTGTCATACATTACTGAAGCAAAAATGTTTATCTCAACAATCTACAATTATATATTATGATTTTTATGTCGTATGGTACATAATAAGGGGCCACAAGGGACCAGAATGCCAAATCTTTGACGCTTTATATCTCGAGAGTGAGAAATATTTTGATACGTAATATTGAACAAAAGATGTTCAATATAATGTTCTGAACAATATGCAACCTCTTATTTTTCGCTTAACGTCCCCATTAAGGAGTTGAAGGGTTGGCCCCTAAATATTTCTTTTGCAAATAACTCGAAAACAAAAAGGAATCTCTGAACAGTTAATGATCAAAAAGTGTTCAAAATCATGAGAGCTTTAAAATAAAATCTAGAAAAAGGGGCTGGGCACTCAAATTAGGGGCCAAGAGGGGCCAAAAGTCTTCTATCGATAACACATTAGCGGTCGATATTTTATTACACATTACTGAAGCAAAAATGTTTATCTCAACAATCTACAACTGTATATTATGAATTGTATGTCGTATGGTACATAATTAGGGGCCACAAGGGACCAGAATGCCAAATCTTTGACGCTTTATATCTCGAGAGTGAGAAATATTTTGATAAGTAATATTGAACAAAAGATGTTCAAAATATTGTTCTGAACAATATGCAACCTTTCATTTTTTGCTAAGCGTTCCCATTAAGGAGTTGAAGGGTTGGCCCCTAAATATTTCTTTTGCAAATAACTCGAAAACAAAAAGGAATCTATGAACAGTTGTTGAACAAAAAGTGTTCAAAATCATGAGAGCTTTAAAATAAAATCTAGAAAAAGGGGCTGGGCACTCAAATTAGGGGCCAAGAGGGGCCAAAAGTCTTCTATCGATAACTCATTAGCTGTCGATATTTCATTATACATTACTGAAGCAAAAATGATTATCTCAACAATCTACAACTGTATATTATGAATTGTATGTCGTATTTTACATGATTAGGGGCCAAAAGGGGCCAGAATGCCAAATCTTTGACGCTTTATATCTCGAAAGTAAGAAATATTTTGATACGTAATATTGAACAAAAGATGTTCAATATAATGTTCTGAACAATATGAAACCTTTCATTTTTCGCTAATCGTCCCAATTAGGGAGTTGAAGGGTTGGCCCCTAAATATTTCTTTTGCTAATAACTCGAAAACGAAAAAGAATCTCTGAATAGTTGTTGAACAAAAAGTGTTCAAAATCCTAAGAGCTTTAAGTTGAAATCAAGAAAAAGGGGCTGGGTGCTAAAAATAGGGACCAGGAGGGGCCAAAAATCTTCAATCGATAACTCTATAGTTAATATTTTTTAATACATTAATGAAGCAAAGATGTTTATCTCCACCATTTACAACTATATACATTGTATTATGATTTTCATATCGTATGGTACATAATTAGGGGCCACGAGGGGCCAACAGTCTTTTTTCGATAACTCATTATCTTTTAATATTTTGTAATACATAACTGAAGCAAAAATGTTTATCTCAACAATCTACAACTTTCTATTATGCATTGTATGTCGTATGGTACATAATTAGGGGCCAAAAGGGGCCAGAATGCCAAATCTTTGACGCTTTATATCTCGAAAGTAAGAAATATTTTGATACGTAATATTGAACAAAAGATGTTCAATATAATGTTCTGAACAATATGCAACCTCTCATTTTTCGCTTAACGTCCCCATTAAGGAGTTGAAGGGTTGGCCCCTAAATATTTCTTTTGCAAATAACTCGAAAACAAAAAGGAATCTCTGAACAGTTGTTGAACAAAAAGTGTTCAAAATCCTAAGAGCTTCAAGATAAAATCTAGAAAAAGGGGCTGGGCTCTCAAATTAAGGGCCAAGAGGGGCCAAAAGTCTTCCATCGATTACTCATTAGCAGTTGATATTTTGTTGTACATTATCGAAGCAAAAATGTTTATCTCAACAATCTACAACTGTATATTATGAATTGTATGTCGTATGGTACATAATTAGGGGCCAAAAGGGGCCAGAATGCCAAATCTTTGACGCTTTATATCTCGAAAGTGAGAAATATTTTGATAAGTTATATTGAACAAAAGATGTTTAAAACAATGTTCTGAACAATATGTAACCTTTCATTTTTCGCTAAACGTCCCCATTAAGGAGTTGAAGGGCTGGTCCCTTAATATTTCTTTTGCGAAAACGAAAAAGAATCTCGGAATAGCTGTAGAACAAAAAGTGTTCATAATCCTAAGAGCTATATAATGATATGAAGAAAAAAGGGCTGATCCCTAATTTTAGGGGCCGTGAGGGGCCAAAACTTGATGTTAGAAGTCTTTACTGTTCAATGTCTTTTTACAGATTATGGAAATTAAAATCATTATGTAAGAATGAAAATCACAATCAAAATCTGATCTCATCTCATCTAAAATCGAACGGAAGACCCACTCGTTGCTCGCAACGAGATCGTATCTAGTTATTATTATTTTTCTCTATACCAATTTTTGTGCAGACGATTTCTCAGAGACGGTTTGGTCGATTTCCTTGAAAATTTCAGAGATGATCTATAATAATGTGAACCTTATTCATTTTTCTTAATTTTTGGAAATTCACTTCCGGTCACAAGTTATCGCCCTTTAATCGATTTTTATATGACATTTTTGTCCGGACAAAAACTCAAAAACGATAAACGCTAGGAGGCTGAAATTTTCAGGAGTAATAGACGACATATTGAAGATTTGTACCTATGTTTTCAAAATTTCCGGAAGTGTCTAGTATGGAAGCTCGGTAGGGGTCAAAATTTAGGACACGAATCATTACTGATTTTTGGAGAAATTTTGCACCATATCTTTTAAAGTATAATTATTTTGTCAAAACATATTGAACAATATTTGTGCAGAATGACAGGATCTTTAGTATGATATCAAGAAAAAAGTGCTGATTCATCACATTAGGGGCCGAGAGGGGCCAAAAGGCTTTATTCGATAACTCTTTAGCAGTAAATTTTTTGTTATACATTACTGAAGCAAAAATGTTTATCTCAACAATCTACAACTATATATTATGATATTCATGTCTTATGGTACATAATTAGGGACCACAAGAGGCCAGGATACTAAATCTTTAAAGCTTAATATCTCAAAAGGGAGAAATATTTTGATAAGTAATATTGAACAAAAGATGTTCAAAATCATGTTGTGAACAATATGCAATCTTTCGTTTTTCGCTAAACGTCCCTAATAAGGAGTTGAAGGGCTGGCCCCTAAATATGTCTTTTGCAAATAACTCAAAAACGAAAAAGAATCTATGAATAGTTGTTGAACAAAAAGTGTTCAAAATTTTAAGAGCTTTAATATAAAATCATGAAAAAGGGGCTGGGCACTCAAATTAGGGGCCGAGAGGGGCCAAAAGTCTTCAATCAATAACTCTTTATCAGTTAATATTTGGTAATACATTACTGAAGGAAAGATGTTTATCTCAACAATCTGCAACTATATATTATGATTTTTATGTCGTATGGTACATAATTAGGGGCCAAAAGAGGCCAGAATGCTAAATCTTTGCGGTTTCATATCTCAAAAGTGGGAAATATTTTGATAAGTAATATTGAACAAAAGATGTTTAAAATCATGCTCTGAACAATATGCAACCTTTCATTTTTCGATAAAAACGTCCCAAATAAAGAGTTGAGGGGCTGGCCCCTCAATATTTCTTCTGCAAATAACTCGAATACGAAACAGAATCTCTAAATAGTTGTTGGGCAAAAAGTGTTCAAAATCCTGAGAGATTTAAGTTAAAATCCAGAAAAAGGGGCAGGATACTCAAATTAAGGGCCAAGAGGGGCCAAAAGTCTTCAATCGATAACTCTTTAGCAGTCAATATTTTGGTATACATTACTGAAGGAAAAATGTTGATCTCAACAATCTACAGCTGTATATAATGATTTTAATGTCGTATATTACATAATAAGGGGCCATAAAGGGCCAAAATGCTAAATCTTTGATGTTTTATTTCCAAAAGTCGGGAATATTTTGATCAGTAATATTGAACAAAACATGTTCCAAAGCATGCTCTGAACAATATGCAACCTTTCATTTTTCGCTAAACGTCCCAAATAAACAGTTGAGGGGCTGGCCCCTCAATATTTCTTCTGTAAATAACTCGAATACGAAACAGAATCTCTAAATAGTTGTTGCACAAAAAGTGTTCAAAATCCTGAGAGGTTTAAGTTAAAATCCAGAAAAAGGGGCTGGATACTCAAATTAAGGGCCAAGAGGGGCCAAAAGTCTTCAATCGATAACTCTTTAGCAGTCAATATTTTGGTATACATTACTGAAGGAAAAATGTTGATCTCAACAATCTAAAGCTGTATATAATGATTTTAATGTCGTATGTTACATAATAAGGGGCCATAAGGGGCCAAAATGCTAAATCTTTGATGTTTTATATCTCAAAAGTCGGGATATTTTGATAAGTAATATTGAACAAAAGATGTTCAAAATCATGCTCTGAACAATATGCAACCTTTCATTTTTCGCTAAACGTCCCCATTAAGGAGTTGAATGGTTGGCCCCTAAATATTTCTAATGCAAATAACTCGAAAAGGAAAAAGAATCTTTGAACAGTTTGAACAAAAAATTATGAAAATCTTGAGAGCTTTAAGATGATATGAAGAAAAAAGGGCTGGTCCCTAATATTAGGTTCCCCGAGGGGCCAAAGTTGATTTTTTAAAGTCTCTAATGTTCAATGTCTTCTTACAGACTATGGGAAATCATTATTTTAGAATGAAAATCTCAATCAAAGTCTCAGCTCATCTCATCAACAATCGGACGGAAGACCCACTCGTTGCTCGCAACGAGATCGTATCTAGTTATTATTATTATTAATATTTTTCTTACCGATTTTGTGCACGCGATTTCTCAGACACGGCTGGACCGATTCTCACCAAATTGTCAGATCTGATAGATATTTATCTGAACCTTGTCGGAAATTTTTCGTAAGTACTTCGTCACTTCCGGTCGTGAGATATGGACGATTTTCTGATTTTTAGAGGGTCAGCTTGTCCTGAGATCTCCTCCTAAACGATTTAAGATATCGACTTGAGATTTTCAGTGAAGGTGTAGGAAGGATAGTAGATGTGACATTTTGCATATAGAGCTTTCCAGGTAAAAAGGCATCGACGCTCGCATGGGATCGAAAAATAGCCTCATACTCATCTCGCAAAAATTGACACGTTTTCTTTTATATCTTTTTATCTGTTAATATTTTGTTAAGACAAATATAATAAAAAATGTGCAATGTAGTAAGACCTTTCATTTGATATCAAGTAAACGGGGTTAGTCCTTCAAATTAGGGGCATAGAGGGGCCAAAAGTCTATCGTCTTTAACTTTTTTGTTTTTCAATCTTTTCAAATTATATTAGTATAGTTGATAGAAACATTTCTTATTAGGCTGAATATATAATTCGTTTGTAAATTTATAAATTCAAACTCGAGATATTTACTTTCAAAAATCTGAAGCGGGAACGAAATGGCGGCGGTCTCTGTCAATTCCGACATTTCGCAATAGCGATTAACAGAGGCAGCTGAGCGTTTGCTTGAACGAAAGTAACATAAGGAGCAATGAAATGTGTAGGGATACTTGGATTGTCACGTCGTAGGTTCGTTGCAATTCTGTGTCAAACTACATTCATAATCCAAGGTCTCCTTTCAAGTCTTTTTAATTGGTTTTGATTGTTTCTCAAAGTAGAAAAAAGAAAAGAATTAATGTGCAAATTAAGTACGCATTGATGATATTATCTAAATCAAAAGGATTTAATCAAAAGAGAAAAGGCATGATTCCATGATGTTTTATCAAAGATCATAGTCAAAGTAATATCTCATCTTATCGAAAATTCGGACGAGAGACCTACTCCTTGCTCGCAACGAGATCGCATCTAGTTAATTTTCTTCTTCCTGGGCACTTTTTTTGTCCGCGAATGATCTCGTAAACTACACATCTGACTAAGGTGAAATGTTTTTAGGGTCAGTAGACATGTTATGTAGATTTGCCGAACGAAGGTCATTTTGCGCGTAAGTGCTTGCAAGAGCGCGCACGTGCAACACGAGAAATGATCAATATAATGGATATAAGCGTAACTTTTTAAATTTTTGATGAAATGCTTTGAAACTCATAATATAACGATATATTAGTAACATAGACAATATGACATGGCCAAAATAGCAAGATCTCACGCGCATGCACGTGTGCTTCGCTCTGATTGGCTGAAACTAAAGTCTCAATATCTTTCTTGTTTTTTGACAAAATCCTTTGAAATTTTGAACTTTGCCATGCATTAGGATATTCTACAACATGATATATAACAATTTTCATGAAAACACGTGCATGCACGTGCACTGCAATCTTATTGGCTCAAACTTTAAATAGCTATAACTCCCTTAGTTTTCAACCAAACAGGATGGGATTTGAAACATAGATAGATATAATGGACTTATGCAAGAAGGTATGGTCAAAATGCACATGTATACACGTGCGTGTACTTTGACTGTAATCTGATCGGTTGAAACTAAAAACAGCTATAACTCCCTTGGTTTTCAACCAAACGGGGTGGGATTTTGAACATAGATAGATGTAATGGACTTCTACAATAGGGTATGGTCACCATGCTCATGTATGCATGTGTGTGCACGTGAAATGAGTAAATTCAAAAATACACTTGAATGAGCGTATTTTTAAAATACTTTTGGATTAAATACTTTAATAGTTAGTATATTGAAATATAAAGATTGTGTAGACAAGATGATATGGTCATTACGCAGATGCATTCACATGCGCGCGCGTGCAATGCTAAAATTTGAATGAACTTCTGGGTAAACGTTGTTAAAGTCTCAAATGCATGGAGTTTGTCTTATTTAATGAAGCTTACAGGGAATATGGCACCAAAAGGGAGTTGGGGAGCGTTTGGGGAACATCTGTAACGGTCCCCGTTACAATTAGCACTAGTTTGTTTATAAAAATAGAATGAGGTTGTGTAGATGCCTGAAGACATAATGACAAAGACTTAGAAAATTCCACGCTTGTATTAAAAAATAAACACAATGAGCATTGGTATAAGTTTCTTTGAATTTTGAAATAAAAAAAAGAGTAGACCTCAATACTGTCTCATTGTCGTGCATTGATGATAAAATGTTGACACTTTCATGAATGACACCACGAGGGTTGTCCCAAAATTTCTTAGACTGAGCTCATATTTTTTTAAGAAATCAATGTATCTTTATAAAATTTTCAGGGTGGATAAAGCGTGTTCTTGGCAGATAATAACGAAGTTTAATGATGTTTACTTGAAAACTTTTGCAGTAATAACATTTAATGTGATATCGTTCTCTAACACCCGGAGCAATCTGCAACGTCTAAAAATACAAATGTCAACAGTTCAAATTTTGGAGAAAATATTTCAATTACCAGAATCAAATTCTGAAATTAAACGAAGCAGTTATAGTTATAAATGTGAAATATCTGAATTACTATGGTTTGATCAAACATTAAAATATGTATACAAAGTATGTGCTTGTACAGGTATGAAATAATAATAATTTGAAAACGCTACATTTCTACCGGCTTTTCGTCTGTTTTCTCTAAGGGAGTTGCAAAATGCAACTCTTGTCCATTTCTAAGCCCTGTCTTTTATTTTAGCTACTGTTATTCACAAAAACATAGAGAAACCGTTTTAGTCCTTTTAAATACACAGGATGAGAAAAAGTTTCCTAGTCTACCAAACCGTTATGACTGCCACATTTTTGTAAGAGTGAATTTAGGATCAAAACACTTGATCATAGTCCAGTGCGCCGCCTGTGCCAACGCAGCCGCCATTTTTTAGAAAGTCGGATTTCAACCTCATGTATATAAAACATTATAAAATCATATTTATCAAAGCAAAAACACCAAAATTTGGGGAAATGTAGTTAATAGAACAGTATTAATAATTTTCATTTCCATTAAAAGAATACGGGGTAGTGATTACTTTTCCGTAGGATTTTAAATATAATGTACCAAATTTTAATTGCAACTCTTGGGTATTGCGCAGCCTATCTACACCAGACAATGAAATGTGTCTTTTAAATTAGAATAATTTGTGTAGTTACTCTATATTTGTCGATAAATTTATTAGATAGTGTTGGTTTAATCTATATACGAAGTTTCATTAATGTATGACATGGGGTTCCTACAAAACAACGCCTGTCTACGGAATTTTGGGACAACCCTCGTACACTCTTTTTTCTTTTACTAGTGTTTCTAAAACCAAACGCATACAAACATCTCTTAGCGGCACGACTTTAATGATACATGTACAAAATCTGGCTATACTATATGGTAGAACTCACGTGACTATCAGTATTTTAATTAATTTATTCCACATGTTGGGTCAATATAGGTCATACAGGTAAATAGCTCTCATTTCCTATAGGGAAAACATTGAACTTTTTATACATTTTTAATATTTTAGGTACCAGTCTAATCTTGTGCAAACTTCCTACTTTCACACAAGTTGTATAAATATATAATGCGTCTTTTATCATTCGCACAAGTTTGCACAACGTTAGGCTCATAAGTAAACAAAAGCTTAGAAATGAATGATCCTTCTCCATTAACTATAGAAAATCACAAATATCGGCTGACCCCTACCACATTGTATGGCGTTGCTCTATGTGTATTCATGAATTTCAGTCACTGTCACAATGGTAAAATTTTTTGAATCGTGTGGTTTGGATATAAATTAATAATTTGATATTAAAATTTTTGCTTTATTTGATTCTTTATTTTTTTCACATTTTACCGGGGCCCATAAATACACCGTTCTTTTGGTTATGCTTGTAGATTTGGACGCCTAACTCCTTTGAGAGTTCAGATTATCTTCCTATCATATTTTTTTCAGAAGCAGGAAAGTCACTGACTCAATTAATGTACATAAATAATGAAACTGATTTTTTTTATTTTTAAGAATTGCCCGTTGGTCACACATTTAATTTCAGTTCTGAAGAATGAGTTATATAGAATAAATCATCAACACCCACATGATCTCTCGTAGTAGGTTTACATTAACCATGTGTCCCAGTTTGATGCACCATATTTGGTTCCTGATACATGTAGGCGGGAGGAGGCGGGGCATGACCTACAAAAAGCGACAAAAAGTCTGTAAATCGTAAAAAATGTATGAATATACATAAAACTGAATTTTATTTAAATACGCTTTAATAAATTTATTATGATATTGTACTTGAATTCTGTGCATGAAGGATGTTTTGATGTTGTAACCCTCCGTTATTCTGATGTGTTCTATCGCCAAGTTGCTTAAACTTCAGGTGCACGGAAACACACACTGTTATTCCGATTACTATGGCAACGGCTAAGACCCCGCCCACAACTCCGCCTACAATGCTGGCGCCTTCACTGTAAAGTTATTTAAAAGTCTTAGTTTTATGTAGATTTTTTTCATGCTACAAAAGAATATGCTTTGTCAAAACCATTGCTATAATTACACATTCTCAATGATAAATGGAAATTAGTTTATTTTGATTTAAACGTTTGACATTCATTTAGAAATTTCATCACCTTGTCTTAAAGATGTTAACAAATTAGTATATAATGATCATGTTATTTAGTTTGTATAATGTGTAATATAGACAAGAACTTGTATTGTTTGATCACAATCAATGATAATGGATTTTGTTTACCATATACTTACCTGCACTGAGATTCACAGTAATAAGCTATACTATTTATATCGTAATAGCAATATCTGGCATGACAGAGGCCTAAAAAGAAAACAATATAAATCATTTATAATCATACAATTTGGACATTGTTATACCTTTACATAGCAAAAACAACATTAACCTTCTAGTACAATTTCAAATTATAAACAAAATACTGGTATTTGTGTTTTATTTAATTTGTACTCTCATAGAATACTTTAGTGAGAAAATATTCTCATTATTATGCCCCCGTAAACGAAGTTTCGGGCTTATATAGTTTTTGTCGTGTCCGTCCGTCCCTCTGTCTGTTTGTCTAGCTGTCTGTCTGTCTGTCTCTCTGTCTGTCTGTTTGTCCACAAAAACTTTAACCTTGCCCATAACTTTTTATTTAGTGGACCTATGACATTCATATCATACATGTGTATTCCTTGTGGCAAGACCTTTGTTTGGGTACCTCCAAATTTGACCTTTTGACCTTGACCTTGGAGTTTGACCCAGTTTTACACAAACATTTTGAACTTTTACTTTGGCCACATCTTTTGAACAATAGAAACAAGGACATTCATACTTGACAGAGGTATTTTTTGAGGAAAGACCTTTCACTGGATACCAACAACCTTGACCCTATGACCTTGAGCTTTGAGATTTCTGAACCTATGAAAAAAATATCTTTGGCTATAACTTTTGAACATTAAAAACTAAGGCTTTCATTCTTCACAGATATAATTCGTGTGAAAAGACATTTTGTGAATACAAGGAAATTTGACCCTTTGACCTTGACCTTGAAGTTTGACCTACTTTAAAAATAGATTATTGACCACAATTTTTGAATGTTTAAGACTAGAGCATAACACATTACAAATTTAATCCGTGTGACAAAATCCTTTACGCAGCACAGTTAAGGTTACAGTAAGGAGGCGGGCCTAATTATAGTACGGGAAATGTTTATTCTGACGTCACGCAAAATATAAGGTCTTCAAAATACCACAAAATGAAATTATTTGCTATTTCAAACAGCTGGATAGCTGTATACTAAATACATACTTATTATTACATGCAGTTTTGTCGTTTGTTAAATCCCACACAACAGTATATAAACGATGCATCGATCGCAATGCACTTGTCAATGTGACGTCATCTCGCAAAAATGACGCAGTTTTTACACAGTGAAAAGGCATTTTGTACAATGAAAAATCTCTTTTGTTCTCAAATAAAATATTATTTGCAGTAAAATAAAAAGCCATTAACTTGGATGCGATGTCTTTTTTAGTATTTTATTTGTTAACTGTACGTGCTTCTCCAGACAAGCGATACTGTCGTGTGTTTGTATGCAGATTCATTGAAAAAGTAATGGAAGGGCCCTAATAAATCGATTTATTGCAAGGGCATACCCTCAACATATTTTGTCAAAAATTTAAACATAAACTAGAGAAGCATTAAGATATTTGAAAAGTGCTGCGAACCTCTTGAAATCTTGAAAATAATTAATTATAGCTATATTTAATGTAGTTGACCAGCAAAATATTCAACCTGACGTCCAACAAATTAAATTATACCAATTAAAAAAGGGAATCTGTAGAGGTTCGCAGCACTTTTCACAAACTACATGTAGTGTTGAAAAGGATTATGAAATAAACTCAGATTTTTAACTTGGTTATGCCCTTGCAATATTGAAATTTATAGATGACCTCTAAACTGCAAGTATAATTGCCAAAGTCATGTGACGTCCATATCACATGACAAGTCTAAATAAAAAATCTAAATGTCCCCAACATGTAGATTTAATCCACATTACATTTTTTTGATATCAGTGAATTCTTAAAAAGATGTTCATCAAAATAAAGTATGTATTTTTTATCTTAAAAAATCGCCGATATTTCCATTTGTAACCTTAACTGTGCTGCGTATTTGATATCAAGAATCTTAACCCTTTAGCCTTTACCTTGGAGTTTGACCTACTTTTTACAAACTTGAACCTTGCCCATGACATTTGAATAGTAGGGGCTAGACTTTCATATTTCACATGTATAATCCTTGTGACAAGACCTTTCATTGGATATCAAGCTTAAGAATCTTGACCCTTTTGCCTTAGAGTTGGACCTTCTTTTAACAAACTTAAACCTTGGCCATAACTTTTGAACGGTAAGGGCCAGCGCATTCATACCTCTCATACGTAATTTTTGAGACAAGGCCTTTCTTTAAAAATCAACAATCTCAACCTTTTGACCTCGACCCGGAGTTTGTCCTATCTTATTAAATGTTAACCTTAGTCATAACCCTGGAACAGCTGTGGCTAGCTTAACCTTCGCTATGTTGCCATACGGGGGCATCTGTGTTTCACAAACACATCTTTTTTTTTAGCGAAATTGAATTTAAGTTCCACAGATTTTTTAAAGTTTTTATTAAGTTAAATCTGTAGACTCTTCATTGAAAAGTTTTCAAAAAATAATACCTTTATAACAACTTAATTTTGTATTGTCAATGCACTATAACAAAAATGAAAGTGCAGGGAAGAAAAGAAACAACAAAACTAAATGAAAAACAAAAATTGGTATGTTTCTTAATTAGGGTAAATAATATTTTGGTGTAAGTATACTGATACATATATTTAATCTTACCGATTGTAAAAGCTAGTAGAAAAAAACATCCCATTCTGATAGACGACTCCATTTTAATTGTTGTCTATTTAATATGACAGATCTATCAATATTTATGTGTTACGTTTCGAAACATGAAAAAAATGAATGATCAAATAATCAACAAATTAGTAACGGCTGCATATTCTTCAGAAGCTATGCAAAACAATACAAATAGAACAATTGGTTTATTGTACAAAGTATTTTCAATAATATCTAAATGTTTCAAGACATTTAAATTGACAAAAGAGTCCACAATATTTGGTGCAGTTCGGATACGTCAAATATGACTGTTTTTAAAATAACCAAAGACCATAACATGCTCTTTTGTCATTTGTAAAAAAACAGAATAAGTCTCTTTTGCTAATACAAGAGAATGGTATTCATAATTCTACTGGACAAGTATTCTTGGTACATGTATTGAAAAAATTAAAATCTCGTTTGAAAAAGACTTATCTTTAACTGAGCTAAATCTTGACTATGTGTGCTATTCGGATAATGCATTTCCATCGTCCCTCCTGTCATCAATTTTACACCTTATATTTTCAAGTATGATCAAGGCTTCAGACAGCTCAGTATTATCACTGTACAATTCTTTATCACATAGGCGTGAGAACTTTTTATTTTGCAAAGATAGCCATAAGATAGGCATTGAGCATTAGCCACTTTCAACAGGGCTAGGTACGTTGCAGTTTGGGTCAAAAGAGGGTAGGTTGTATTGTTCGGAGGACTTTTATTTTACTAAAAGAGGTTCAACCCTTACCCCCCCTACTCCCCCTACGAAATAGGATTTTCGTGTTTGAACAATTTACACATTTTTCTTTATTCTATTTTGCTTGTCAATTATTTTTTATAGGTTTGAATTTTTTCTCTTCCATTTAGCTCACACACTTTCAATTTGCTTCCGACGCCGATGTATCATTATTCGTAGGGAAAGTACAGTCCCAGAGAATTTACACTGTTTGGACTTTAATCATTATCATGTAAAGCAAATGTAAAAAACAGCATCCTTTTGTTAGTGACTTCAAATTTGTGCAATGAAAAGATCCTTTTACAAAGTTTTAATTACTTTCAGAGAAACATTAATCATTTTAGAGACTTCTCAAATATTGCTTGGTCAGAAAAGTTAATTCGAAAAGAAGAGATAAAGTATTTAAAAGTACAGTAAATTCAAAGTTGCTGCAGTTAAAGTTACAAGGACCAGATGATGGTCACTATATTCAAAGAATTCTTAAACGAATAAAACAAAATTTCCCAATTGGTACCTTTTATTGAAAAAACTTCAGGCAAAGCAACTGTTATAGATCGGTTTCGGTCTGCATAGGTTGATAATCAGAATTCGGAATGTCTATAATTATAAAACATATACACACCTACATTTTTTCCCTTTGAAAATGTATATTTAATATAAATCTGAATTATTTTTTGAAACATATACGAATATGTCTCCTCATTCAGCAATGGTATTTATCATGTAAAAAGAAAAAGAAAACGTAAGGTCACAGCATTATTTTAATTTACTTTATAATAATTTTATGCGTCGACGAGTATAATTTGAAAAATTTAATTTCAGATACATTTATTTGTTCTGTATATCTTCGTAATATATATAGTATTGAAAATCATTATCTACTTGTGATTTCTTAACTGGTCTCAAGCTGTCTTTAAAAATTTACAATGTTAAAACTTTTTGATTTTATGATCAGTTTATTTCCTAAAGGATTAGATAGGCCGCGCCATCCCCTAGCTGTGTCCTACCTGGTAAGGTACCTCATTTTTTGTTAGATAAATTGTGAAAGTTGCATTAAATAAATGACAAAAACCTTGAACAAAAGTGGATATTATTTAGGAACGTGTTGTCTGCCTACATTACGCAGAGGCGGCTCACATTAGTATTCAAATTGTTTTCTGAGGTGTTTCTTGCTTTTGGTTTCTCTTTGATATACCGTAAAGTTACAAACAATGTACGCTAAAAACGAACTCCAAGAAGTATATTTTGTATATAAAGAGGTTTTGACGATTTTGTCAATAAGATTCAAAATGTCTTGTATTTCCCTTTCTCCTTCCTCAATATCTTAAGGTCTGTTGGGTTGAAACGCCTAGAAAAAGAGGAAACACTGTATCACTATAATGTTTATTTTATATAATCATATCAATATGTGTAATATAATTTCTATGCAAAAAGTGTAATAAAGAAACAGATATTGAATAATTGTAATTAAAAATTGGAGATTTTTTTGAAAAGTTTTTAAATGGTTATATGCATTTAAAAAAAATGTACTTTCTTTTATCACAAGTCAAACAGTGTTATGTATCTAAATACAGAATAGGACTCACTGTGGTGAACGGTTCCTTGTTGGTGAGGGAGAGCGGGAGACTGGTATATAATGGCGCCGTTGTGGGGCTGGATGTTATTCTTATGTTTGTTGTAAATGTGCATTGAGACACAGATAGTTATTCCAGAGATGATGGCAAGTCCGACAACTCCTCAAAAAATACTTCCTATGAGTGCCCCTGTCTTCAGTTCATCTTTGCTATTTGGTGAAAACCAATTTTCATGTATGAGTCATTAAAAATCATTTTTTTTTAATAGGCAAACCTTTGAAAAACTAAATATCATTTCATAAAGTTGATAATGTATGATGGCAAAAAAATTAGAATAAAGAATTGCTTTAAAAATAACAATATGGAGAATACTTAGTGAATGTTTATGAATTTACAGATGTAATAAACAATTCCGAAGAAAATATATCATAGCAATTCTGGTTTATTTTCCACAAACTTTGTTTTTCCGCTCTAATATATTAAAAGCTGAAATGTTGAGATGTTGCAATTGTGCACTTTTAAATGTACGATGTACATGTACATACATTTTTATCTTAAAGAATATAGGTTACAAACTGAACATAATCAAATAAATTACGTACCATTTGTTTTCACAATAATATAAGTAGGAAAAGGAGTAGTAACAATACTTATTACTGGTATCATGTGCGCACTCTGTGAGACCTAAATAAAAATCGTAATAATTTCTTGAAATTAAACAAATCACAGATACACGTAAACTGAATGA
Source organism: Saccostrea glomerata (assembly GCA_003671525.1). NCBI lineage: Eukaryota > Metazoa > Mollusca > Bivalvia > Ostreida > Ostreidae > Saccostrea > Saccostrea glomerata. The sequence goes on along the minus strand of PRKT01000152.1, from coordinate 662,597 downwards.
TCTATACAAAATAATCATGCGAGAGTTGTCCCAAAAAGTCGTAGACAGGGAAAACAGTTTTGTTTCTCTTTGCTTAATTAAATTTCTTTCCTTGTCATAGCGCAGAGTAACATTTTATGATCATACACTTCAAGTTTCATGATGATATCACATCGTATAAGAAAAATATGAAAAAATAAAGAATATAAGTGTACACCGGCGCACGGAACCAGGCGTAAATTACGTCTCTTATAACGTCCTGATCTCTTTGTCTTCTTCACTGCTAAATTCAATAAATTTTGTTTAATTGATTGACCACTCTTGACTAAGGGACATACTTAAATTCACTACTTTTTGAAGCAGATTCAATTTTCAGTCAAAATTTAGTCGAAAGATCGCCTTACATTGTAGACAGCAGAGAATACATATTGTTTGACGTTGTTCGCGGTCCAGATTGTTCCCAATTATCTGCGTTTAACAAACAATACTCTATTTCTTAAATGCTGTAATTAACTATTTTCGGTATAGAAGAAAAAATCTCATTGAATATCGTGAATAACAATTTAAAGATAAATTCTTTATTAAAATCTAGTGTGTAATATCACTTCTGTACTCATTTTTCCTGCCTCTGATGTATATAAACCATATACAACATAATTTTTTACATCTCCGTGCGCCAGTTACGTGTTTGACGACGTAATTTTCATCAAACTCAATTTCAACGATACTATGAAAACCATGACATCAATCGTCTATTTCTGAAGATACTTATAAGAAATTTTGACAAATTATTAGGATTTTGATTCTGGTTTCAGTGATCTAAATTTGAATTCAATGTATTGCATAGTACTAAAGAATTTAATGCAAAAGTAATAGTTATATGCGTAAATTATTCCGAATGTTGTCCGTGCGCCGACAGGCCTTATCGGCCTTCATATAAATTGTACTAATATTATTAATATGAAAGATATGCATTTAAAAATTCACAATTTTAAAGACCATTGACTATATTATTTCTATGCAAAATTTGGTAAGATTTGGTTGCATGTTTAAAAAAGTACAAACATTGTCTACGACTTTATGGGACAACCCTCGCATATGAAATATTAGTTTATTTTTTAATACTACATTAAATGAAGCTATTCTTTGGCAAAAAATTAATTTGATTAAATTTCAATATAATGTTATAGTTAAAGAGGTGTCTCACCCATTAGGATCCATACTGTAACTGTTCCGCAAAAGAGTGACAAGATAGCCATGTTTCGTATCAATGGTGAATTTGTCACAAATAAGCTACCATTAGCCTTTTAAATTATTGTAATTTTGTCCACAATGCATCCGAAGACAAAGGTTGTGTTTGTGTGTATGTATACCATTTACCGTCGTGGTATTTTTAACTTATTCAGGTGGATCATGACAATGCATCGGTATTTAAAATTTAAATCAACATGTTGCCTTTATTTTGAATAGCTAGCTAAAATCAATATGGACAATTATTTATTAAGGGTTAATAATGCTTTATTTATAATATTTTAGTATAACCTGCATGCATGTTTCAGATTTGCTGCTTAAAACAATATACAATCAACCAATCTTCTTTTACATGTAAACAACCGAAACACTTTTTTTAACCACTTTTGAGAAACATAATTGTTAAGTTTGTTTGTTTCTTGTTTTACGTCCCTCTCAATTTTTTTTTGACTTTAGTGAATTTACTTACAGAGCACTTGATGAAAGTGGATTGCTTTATACATATGATCGCTCTCAGAGTCATTGAGCAATTAAGGTTCTTTATCGTGCTAATACTTGCTGTCTTACGTGACCTCAGTTTCGTCCAAAGATTATTGCATTCATGGCCCTGGGTAGGCGTTCTGGATCATATTTTGAAAAGGGTGTCTATTGATGATATTTTTGAAATAAATTTATGTAATTGAATTCAAACAAACTGAATATTTTATATTTAAAAGATGATTGAGCTTTAGATTGAGAAAAGTAAGTTTTTGAGATCATGTCGTCCTATAATTTATGTCTTTTAAACTGTTTAAGACTCAAGTTCACGAAAATTAATCGATCTCCTCTACATCCATTGGCTTCTCAGAATTCATAAACGCCTTGCAAATAGTAGAATTTTAGAGGCGATTGAAAATTTGACTTAAGTCTAAGTTTGTTTCATAATATTCAGGCCTGGAGTCCGTTTACAAAAGATTGATGATTGTATATTGTTTGACGCCGAGTCGGCATTTTTTCAGCCATATTTCGGCGGAATCCCGTTCGGCGGAATCCCGTTTACAAAAGAACCTACAACTAGGACGAACATTTAATTCTTTATATAACTTTACAATTGTATTAAGTTATGCTTACACTAGCATTTTTAAACAGAGTAATCAATTTTGACAAATTTTACAATGAATTCACAAATTCAGAAGTTAAATATTATGAATATAAATGAATATTGAACTTAGGTATTATTAAAGGAAAGGTAATATATAATACTTACATGTACAGTTTACTTTTGACAGTCTGTCATTTTATTTGAATTCATGAAATGGTCATCAAGCACATGTATAGTGAACAGAAACAGGCATACTCAAATGTAAATGTTTTAATTTCTTGACCTCAACTTTCATCATAATACTTCTTGTTGCATTCACTCCAACATTCAGAATTTTTTGTCGGTGTATGTCAAGTGAATTAAGCGAACACCTCCGATAAATGTCGGAAATTGTCAATTTCTATAAAAACTTTTGAAAGCAACAAATTGCAGGGCATAATCAATCACTTTTTTATCCAAGGAATATAAGTAGAAATTTATAGTTTAACCGTTACCTTAAGCTTGTGCAAGTAGAGATGTTTTTCTATATAAATGAGGTTCATACATTTATCGTACAAGGTGTTTCATAATGCATATATATCACTCATCTAAATGGACACAATCCTAGTATGAAACATAATACCAAAAATGCTAAAACATTGTAGACAATAATAAAAATTAAGAATTATGTAACCGCAAATTTCAGGAAAAATATGATACTATAAAGACCGACGATTTATTTACTGATGTCATGATTTCAGCTGTTCTCAAAATAAAGTACACTTAAACACAACAATTTAAATCAGAGAATTTGATTTTCAGCTCGTTATCTTACATATAGTACAGAGTGTGATGAAGAAAATATTCAGACAAGTAAATCTGTAGGTTAGAATGACATATAAAATGTACATGTATATGTGGCTTTTGTTGTACATGTAATTTTTTCTTCATTTAGATAAGTGACATATATTGTGAAGACCCTGTACCTACTAAACATGAACAAAATTCTGTTATGACTTAATATATGTAGATAACGTACATCTAAGATTTATTCCAAAATATAGAAACCACGTTTTGAATCGAAGGGAAATAGAAAGTTGAAAACAATATTATTTTTTACATCAATATTTTCAAGTTTGCTTTGTTTCTCTACTAAACCAACTGTGATTTTTTTTTTACAGTTTTCTTGTAAACTCACGAGTAAAAATATATACGAAGATTGACGTCACATTGAGATTAAATATTTAACGATTGAGATACACGTACACAGAACATCAAATATTTAGTAAACGTTTGGTATTTTAAACATGTAAAATGTAAATATAAGGAATGTTTTAAAGTAAAGTGAGAACTGTTAGTGTGTATTAGCATAATTATATTAATGCCTACGTGACAAGTCTTTGCGTGATTTACACACCAATTAATCACTCAAAACCTAAACATAGAACTTAAATGTGACGCCCTGCACATCCTGCACATCTGTTCATCTCAAAATACTTCTTTTCGAAGTACTTGAGCATGTCACTTTAGGAGAAAATCATTTTTTTTAATCGTAAGCTATATATTCATTCAACTTGGGGATAACATTATAAGAGTGACTTCAAGTACAGACCTTTTGTCAATCGAATCAAGACTTAAATGAATAAAACACAAATACTTATTATCTTGTAAAAACTATTCCACTTGACGAAGGTACTATTCAGTACATTTGCATACTTTGAATTCTTTCTCAAAAACAATTGCATTAATTATCAGCTTAAAGTCAACTCTTTACAGATATTTGTCTTAAAATATTCTGACTGTCATGGATTATATGCGCTTATATATAACCTTAACTTATTGTGATGTCATCATAATACCTTATGTTACAAAGGTATCGTTCTCAGATACATGCTATAAGAGGTCTCAAAATAAACCAATATACGAAAATATACCTTTTAAAACATTTCACAATACTGACATTCTATAGATAAATTTTGTATACCTTTTGTGAAATCATTATCAATATTGCCAGACCTGCTCCACAACGAATATGTACTGACTGATACCACTACAGCTTTGTTATCTAAAAGAAATATTACATGAGTTGATCATTCACTGTTAAGAATTCAAATTAATTAAAAATGTAGTGAAATTATAGATTAAAATAAGTCGGTTAATATATAAAGAACAATGTCAAAGTATCACGGATGTATAATACACAAATTCAATCTGAAAATAAAGATTTCAACCTACACGCTCTCGAAAATTGAAATGCGCAGTACTTTCCATAATATCCTTCCTTACAACTTTTACAACTTCCGGTAAATTTATCACATGTTGTATTGAGACAAGTTGTTGGACATTGGAGTTGACAATAATCACCATACATAGATCCTCTGCATTGATTGCACACACCTGATATAGGGTTACAGGAAACACACGTCTTTCTGCATTTAGCACAATGAATTCCAAAGTGCTTTGCAGGGCAAACTGCAAAAAGATTGACAAAATTAGCAACGAAAAAAAACTATCAAAAAAGACTAATATAAGGCATAAATATTTTTAATCAAGAAGATTTTTTAAACTTAGAACATCTATGCACGGAATTGATATTAATTATATGAAAGAAAAACTCATAAAAAAAAATTAAAAATGTGTGTTAGATTAACAATAATTTACTTCTAGGATACACTTCAAACAGCTTCATTGGTCCTTCATCCGTTCTTTTAATTAAGATAGTGTCTCCTTGCATTTCCCTAGCACATTCAACAATAATCTGGTATTTACATGTATAAGCAGGGTTGGGTAAATTTATTGCTTGGCAAAAACCCAATGCTCCTGCTTTCACTAGACTTTTGTCATATATGTGCACTTCGTATTTTCCTGATTAAAGAAAAAGTAAAGATTAATTCTTGGTAAGTGTATTTTTTGTATTGAAATTCACACAAACAGATAATTTAATGTGTAAACACGTTACCTCCTCTCATGGAAATAAGTATCCACTTTATTTCAAACACACCATCAAGCGTCATAGACCACGTTGCATTTATTTTTTCTTTTGTGACAAAATTGGAGTCTAGGTTACCATAAAAAGCATATTTCCCTCTTAAACCACCAGCATGGTTCTTCACTGCCATTTTTAAAATTTCAAATTCTAAGTTCTAAAAGGAAAATTATCTTTCATTTTCATGGATTACAATCAATATTTTTTTTTACAAATAGATAAAAAGAAAAATTCCAAACATTTCATACTTATTGGTTTCACTTCATTGATTTGCATTGCACCGTCATCTTGTTTTGTTATTATGATTCTGTTTCCCAAAGCAGTACCAGCATGGTTACACGTGACAATTACATTCTGGATTGTAGCATTGCACACTCTCTCAATCTCGGAACATGGTCTATATCTGTACAATTCTAGTTGCACGTGGATAATATACTTTCCTTAACATAACAAAACGCACAATGAAATGTATGCATGCTTGAAAGGAACATTATCTTTGAATTCATCAGTTTTGGAGCTAAAAATGAAAGAATCAAAATACAATACAGACATATGTTACATCAAAACTTCTACAAAGTAGACTACCACAATTGATGCTGAGAAAAATCCAGAAGATTTGAAAACTTTTATCAAGTTTCATTGACCAGCTCTGGTTTGCACCATCCCTGGTTAAAGAATATGTCTCCATGTCGTCATCACAAGCATTATTTGCTAGAAATGAACCGTTTGTAGAAGTCTGTTGTGCATCACATCCGGTGTTGAGAGAATCGCCTTGAAAAAAATTCAATAATGTAATTCATAAAACTTCTATATTGTTTATTTCATTTTAGACAAATTAACTAAATATATATAAAATTTTCTTAAATATACCTTATAAACATTGCTTACGTACAAGAAAAGAACAAATATTAAAGAAATTCAAAAGCAATGCATTGTTCATAATATCAGACATACTTTCTTTCAAAAGTACTATTTAACTCATTTCCTTTTATTTGAATTGAATGCTTTTTTCTGATCATAGATGTTTCCAGTTGATGTATTTTTAAAAATAACATTCAATTATATTCTTAGCTTAAAAAAAATTGATTTAATTACCCAACGTTTACTATGTAAAATACGTCATTTTCTTTGTTACAATAATAAGAAAAAAGAGAATTTTTTCATACCTTTTATAAATCTGACAAATAAAAATATTGAAAGACAGTAGTACATCCAAAAACTAAACAACTTTCGCCCTTGCTTCATCATTTCAAGATCATTTTCTTTAGCTTCACGAGCGTCAACATTATAACTTTCCAAATATTTGAAAAATGTTAAAAATATACTGTAGATAAATAGACTAAGTATAACCACGCATGTCCGGGTGTCATTTCCTACCAGAGATAAATGTTATAAAATATAATTGCTTCCTTATTTTTTTATGAAATGCACCATATATGAATGATTTTTGTGGACTATAAATTACTTAATAGCTGAAATCTTGCGTATACTATTTTTTTCGCACTATTCACTACGTCCATTTTCAATTTTATATCATACATGTATTACCCTTAGCATTGGCAACATACTTGGCAATTGGAATCACAATGATAGTGTCATGCGTGTGATCTTTATCAACCTATATTTTACAATATATTTTTCAGCCGACAAAACAGACAACCAAATGATTTTGACTTCAGGGTTCTCCATGAGCTGTGTTACTGTGTTGCTCCCGACATAGTAAAATGTTCTCCGACACAGTAACGAATCAAATTTCATGCATGCGACACAGTAAAAATTTTGCCGACACAGTAAGAGTTGTGATAATTAAAAAATCTTAATACACAAATTCTCTCTAACTGAAACTTGAATCAAACAATTCTACCGTCTTTCAATTCAAAAAGTTATAACACTAAATTACCAGGGCTTCACCTTTAGTAATCAATCAATTATCTCTTAGACCTTCGCCGGAATTTAAGCATGACGGAACAAAGTCAAAGTCAAATATATTGTTTTCACAATTCAATGTACCGGTTAATTGGTAATTGCAATAAAATACATTGTATTATTTATGAAAAATATTTAAATATGTCTTTCCTATAGAGCCACGGCTCTAGAATTATGTAAGCACTGTAAGTCAAACATAACATCGTACCGAAGCCATTTAAAGGCGGGCTTTTCTGAGGGAGCGGTTAAAAAATCAAAAAAAAAATTATAACAAATCATCCGAAATTGTATAGGCCTCTGATAACTATGAAAAATTTAAATCGTAGAATTTTGAAATTCGTATTTCGATTGGTTTAATTAGAAAGTTTGCAAAGAATTCCTTTTTGAACATCAAACTGTTTTGGAATAACTTATATTTAAGTATGCATTATTAAATTGAAAAATATCAAATAAGAACTACAAACAACTATATACAATATCAGAAAATGAATTGTACAGACGCTTTATTTCAACTTCACATTTAATTTGTTTCTAATTTGCAAACTGAATGTACAACTTCCGATCAATGTGATACACTGTAAAAAAAACCTTATTAACATGGGTATTTTTCGCCCTACATGCACAAATTTGGGTCATATATTACTTACAATGTACATATATTATACTTTTCAATTCCCATTTGCTTAGCCATTTTTCGATGGAAAATGAATTTAGTAGAAAACATGAATTTTGTCAAAACTTAATTTAATATTCAACTGTGTAAAAACCTATACTGAGTTCAGTCACGTAGCATTGTTTTGGAAGGGGGGCACCAGAAATTGTTTTTTTACAAACCTTTAAAAAGTTGACAAGCAAACTTGAAGAAAAGGGAAGTTCTGAAAGTCGAAAAACTTATTTGGGTGGGGGAGGAGGGGGGGGGGTGGTGGTGGGGTAGGAGCCAACTTTTATAATTTGGTGAGGGGGGAGGGCTGAAGGGTAGGAACCAACTTTTTCCAATAACCCCCCTCTCCGTTGCTACGTGACTGAATTTATCCTATGTTTAATACATGCAGTGGACAATTTAAAAAAAGTTGAATGATAATAAATAAAAGCTTTCTCTCAAAGATAAGAGGAATGGGTTTTTTTTCGTATGTCTGTTTGTTTTGTTTGTTTTTTAATTTTATTTATTTATTTTTTTACATTATGTTGGATATTGAATAAAAGAAATGTTAAAAGTACTAAAAGCTTAATGTTTCCAGCTACTTGTTTTTGATATACAAAGTACTAGTGTAGCCCCTGTTTTCCCAATAACAAACAAGGATATGCTTGGGTTCTCTTGGAGGATTATTTCATTTGCGAATATACGCACTAAATAACCCCGTAATAAAAATATTTGAAATCAGCACATGGTAAACGACACGAAAATGACACCAGTATGTACTGAATAGGCATGTCTATTTTGAAAACTTGTGTGTTTGTGTGTGTGTGTGTGGTTTTTTTTTTTTGGGGGGGGGGGGGTTCAACTTACCTGAAAAAAATGTTTGACAAACAGAAAAAGGGGACTATTCTTAACTCGAAAATTCCATCCTCAGTATATGCGAAAGGATGAGGTGGGATTGGGGTGGGTTGGTAATTTCCATCTTTAGATACATTTGAATAAGATAGTTTCACTGCCTATATAAGTTTTGTACCAAAAAGTGTGTGCTTGTGGGAGGGTCTGATCAACTGGCTTTTTAATTAACATATTGCACCCTAATTTTATTATTAAACCAAATTAGAATTTGAGATACTTATTCTGTATATTATTAGCCTTGGTTATTGAAATGAATTGAACCAGGTAATTGAAATTGGTATAGATATGAGAAGGGTGAGTAGATCAGAAAGTCAAATATTAATAATAAAATTCAAAGGATATAAAGAATAATTAAATAAATAAACAAATAAGAGAGAAAAGGAAAATACATTTTCGATGCGAGTTCCGATTCCAAAGAGACTGACCGAAACATTAAAGTAAAGTGTTCCTTATTTCCTATTCATAAATGTCGCAGAGGTATGTTGATAACCTTAATATCAAATACCATTGCATTATTAATTCAAACGTAAAGTGATTCATAAATTCTACACTTTGAGATGTCCCCCCTTATTTAAAGTCCGAAGTCTGAAGTCTGTTGTCCACTGTACGCTATTCCGCAAATGTCCATTTGTTAGAACTTGTCAGCTTCCGTGGGCTTTGCCCCCGGACCCCCCAAAAGGACCCATTAGTACCCTCTGCCCTCTATCCACCCCACCCACCCCCCGTAACGAAATTCCTGAATCCGCTACTAAATTTTGAAGAATAACATAAAGAATCTAAATCCATGAATTGTAACATAATGAAAAAAAAGTTTTAAAAAATTAAGACTTCGATGCAGTGCAGGGATGGGATCAATTACATAGGAAAGTAACTAATTAAATTACAATTACTTTCCCAAAAACTTCAATTAAATTACCATTACCATTACATGGATTTTAAAATGTAATTAATTAAATTTCAATTACTTAGCAGATGTAATTAATTGAAATACAAATTACATTCAAGAATACACGTATAAAAGATCATAGCCATGTACATTCCTTTAGATTTATAACAGATTATTATATATCTTTTATAATGATATTATCAAAATATTCATACATTTTTCAAATACTGTGTCCCCCTAACCTAATATCTATAATTAGATTTGAAGATTTTCCTGCCATGCTGAAGATTCTTTCCACTGGGATGTTTGTGAGAAAAATGCATATATGTAGATACTGACTAGTAGAGTTTACTCATGGTTTTACCTTAATTCATGTGTAAGAAATGTAATCATTTTCAAGCTTTCCCATGAATTTAATTATGTTAATCGTACAATTGATGCTTTTTGCCTTAAAATTTTCTAATTTCAGCATCATAAGTATAACTTAACATGTGGGTATTTAACAAATTATGTGCCAAACAACAATATAAAGTCAAAAAGTGTTTATAAAAACACCAACAGACGAAGTCAAGTTCAAGTTCAAGTTCAATTTATTCTCCCAAACCAAAATATTGGTACATGGGGTACAGTAAAACATATATACATTTTAAACAAACTGGTCAGAGGTACAAAAAATATAATATATACAATACAAAATATGTTACAAAATGACAAAAAATGAAAAAAGAGGGAGAAACAGACAGTAAGTATCATATTAAGGAGAGCAGATAGCGTTATAAATTTTTAGCATAAACATACATAATTTTTTCAGAATTTGTTCGTTTTGAGTTGACATAAGTTCTGTAAATTTAATAATATTCGGTCTACTAGAATAATATTTACCTAGGTATTTTTTCCTTTCATTTTCCAAAGCTTTGCATTCTAGAATATAGTGAAATTCATCAGCAATTTGACCTTTACTACAAAGTGTACAAAGTCTTTCAGAAAGTGGTATACCACACCACCTTTCAGTTTCTACTGGTAAATGATGATTTGTGGTGCGAAATTTTAATAGAATTTTTCTAAATTTAAGCGATAATTTACAAAGATAGTTTTCGAATCCAAAGTTTTGTTTAAAGATTCTGTAATTTTGTCCTTTTGAGGAATTATTTATATCACTGAACCAATTTTGAATAAATTGAGCTTGTAGTATTTGCTTAACAATAGCACTTATCCATTCATAATTATTAATAACACCTTGTAGGTTCCACACATTTGATAAGCCACACATGTTACAGATTTTCTGTATACAGTTTAACCAAGGATTTGTTAGATTTCCATCACAATAAAGTTTTAGTGTATATTTGTATAACACATTTACAATTTTATTTTGCGGGCCGGAAAAAAGTTTTGCCCAGTAAGAAATCATTCTACTGTATATTGAAATATAAAGAGGAAAACGACCTGTTTCACCATAAACCATATATGATGGCGTGGAACTTTTTAAATTAAATACATGCTTTAAGAATTTCAAATGTAAACGTTCAATAACATCTAGATTTTCATAACCCCATATTTCTGAGCCATATAATAAAACTGGCACAACAACTTTATCAAAGAGATGAAATTGGGAGTCGACTGATAATTTAAATTGTCTGATTTTTCTGATTATGCTGTACATAGCTTTTTGTGCTTGTTCATACAGATGTTTTTTTGTTTTACAAAAGGAACCAGTACGTGAGAATACAACGCCTAAATATTTAAATTCTTTCACATTTTCTATAACTAAATTGTCATAAAAAAAATTCTTTTCAACACTGGCCTTTTCTAGAAAACAAGAATCTTTGTTTTTTCGACATTAACATGCAATTTCCATTGTGAACAATATGTATGAAATTCATTTAGTGCAAGTTGTAGTTCATCAGCTGATTCTGTCAAAATTACAGTGTCGTCTGCATAAAAGAGTACCAACAGTTTAAAATACATTAGCAGTTGATTCTCAATATCATTTATAATACTTTTTAAGCCTACAATATTCTTATTCGATAAAAAATCTTCAAGATCATTTATATACATTGAAAATAAAAAGGGTGAAAGATTTTTCCCCTCCCTTAACCCGACATTACAACTAAAAAAATCTGTTGACATGTCATTTAATTTAACCATGGATTTTACACCTTTGTACATATTTTGTATGTATCGAAAACACTTGCTGTGTATTCCACTGATATGTAATTTGGTCAAGAGCCCATTTCGCCACACAGTATCAAAGGTTTGCATTAAAATATTAGATAAAAATTGTAATGTTAAGATATGATCTAGTGTAGAATAACCTTTCCTAAAACCCGCTTGATTTTCTTGAAGTAGATTTATCTCATTTGCATAATCTTCCAATCTCCTATTTAAAATGCACGTAAACATTTTTCCTAAGCAACTGAGTAAAGTGATAGGTCGATAATTTTCAGGCTTTGTAGGATCACCTTTGTTTTTGAATATCGGCTTTATTATACCAATCACCAATTCTTCCGGAACAATTCCATTTTCATATATCATATTAAAAAATTTCAAATAAACTGGCATAAATAAAGATAATGTCGCTGAAATGTGTTCATTCAAGATATAATCATATCCTGGTGATTTGCCATTTTTAATTTTTCTAACAGCCTGTAGTATTTCATCTTCTCGTATTGCAGAATTTAAAAACTCATCAGATATATTGTTAATATCATTTATGACAGGATCTGAATTATCACAAAATGAGTTTTGCTCTTCGTGATCACTCTCGTTAAAATCTTTCAAAACCTTGAACATATCATTAATATTAACAGCACACTCTTTCTCTTTATCAGAAGCGTTTAAGATTTTCCAATAATCTTTCGAATTTGTTGAGCGTAGTTTTTTGAGTTTATTTGATATATCATTTCTATATTTTTGTATGCATTCATCCATCGTCTTTTTATATTCTTTACTCATGGCGACAAGATTTGTATTATTTTTCAGTTGACTTGTCTCTATTGTGTATTCTCTTCGCGAAATGAAAATTTTTCCTAACCGTTCTGCAGTCTTTGTTTAACCATGGTTTGCTACGTTTAGTTGAACCTGGTGTCATAGCTTTTTGCAATCCAAATGTTTTTTCCGATGCATTTTTGAAAACATTACTTATATCGTTTGCAACCTTTGAAATATCATCTTCTCGAACTGTGTCACGAGTGGCTAATTTATTCAGAAAACTTTCAATAATGTCTACGCTCAACAATGAAATATTACTACGATACCGGTCCGCTTTGTCTGGACACCAATGTTTTACGCTTTATTGAGTCAAAATGTGTGAAAATTGTTTATTTAGGAATAAGTACATACACTAATTAGCACCTGTTAATAACTCCTAACACAAGCTGACAATATGGCAAACAAAGGATAAGAAGCCATTGGACTTTTATATTCGTATGGATTTATAATTAATCAACAAATCAAAATATGAATTTTGTAAATTTTATAAAGATTAATTTGATTTCATTTTTTTAAATGAAAAGGGGCATTTTATTTAAACATCAATTTACTTAAAAAGAAAAGTTCCTATTGAAGTTACTATTAAAATTTTTGGTTCAAAAGATCAGTTAATCTTTAATGAATAACGTTTATGAGATTGAGGGGAAGGGGACTATTTTTCATTTATTTAAAAACAGTGTAATTGATTGTAATTGAAAAGTAATTGTGAATTACATGCCTTTTTGGAAAGTAATTCATTAAATTATCATTTCTTGTAATTGAAAATTTGGTCAATTGCACATTACTTTCAATTCCATTGAAATTTGTAATTAATTACAGTCAATTACCACTACACATTACCAATACTCCATCCCTGCTTCGATGATTATATATCCTTGAAATTATTATAAAAATCGAAGATTTTAAGTCGTTATATAAGTTAATTTCCAATTTACGAATTTTTTCATGACACTATGTTAAGGAGTAGGAACGGAAGTATTCCGGTTTGGTTGGTGCTGTTTGCCGAAGCAAGCACAAGGGTAGCTTTCTGTAATTCATATATGAGATTGGAGATTAGAAGTGTAAGGAGAACCTTTGTAAAGTTTATTCAATATTTTAACAAAAGTAACACTAGCATAATAGGGGTATATTTCTGTAAACCTGAAGTTTAATCAACACGAAGAAAGATATCATCAAAATATTATCAAAATACTAGAGCGTTACATGTACAACATCGTACAAACACTTGCTCAGCATTCAAGTAAAAATTAAGAATTAGTACATGATATCAGGGCTACATGTAGTTCCGATTTCTTTTTCATATATAACATATATAACAGAGGATTGTTACCAATACATGTTGTAATGAAACTTATGTCAAAATAACTGTATCTCACTTCTATTTTCAGTGACCGTGTAGTCTAGGGCAGCGCCGCGAGAATTCCATCGGCAACGAAAGCAAGTTTTTTGACTTGCCTAGATAGCCGAGCGGTCAAGCGCGCTGTTCTTGCACTGCTAGGAGACAGATTCCGAAGGTCGAGAGTTCAACCCCGGGCTGGGGCGGAAGTGGGTATCCATGTAAAAGTGAATTTCTTTGTGCTTTCTATATTAATATTTCCTCACTCAGGGCAGTTATGTTAGTTAAAGAGTTGTTGTAAAATGTGCTTTATATATATATATATATATATATATAGGTAAAATTAAAATAAAAAAGGCAACACAGATTAAAACGTTAGCGCTTTCATTACATCTTCAGACGTTTTACAAATGCATTCTTTATCCTGACTGCAGTCAGGATAAAGAATGCATTTGTAAAACGTCTGAAGATGTAATGAAAGCGCTAACGTTTTAATCTGTGTTGCCTTTTTTATTTTAATTTTACCTATATAAAAACCGGACACTGTGAAATTTTCAAATTTAGATTATATATATATATATATATATATATATATATATATATATATATATATATATATATATATATATATATATATATATATATATATATATATATATATATATATATATATATATATATATATATATATATATATATATATATATATATATATATATATATATATATATATATATATATATATATATATATATATATATATATATATATATATATATATATATATATATATATATATAAAATTTATAGAAATATATAGTAATGAAGAAAATATAATGATGATTTTGCCACTTTTATTTTTAAAGAAAACCTCGAAATATTCCATCATTCTTTTTTAAAACACAGGAATGTAACTACTTTTGGGGAAAAAAGCACACATTTCATGTAATCTTTCCTTGCATTTTATAGATGTTAAATCGTTTATATAGTATTTGACCAGTGTCTCTGTTTTTATTGCTGTTTTTCTGTATTCCTTCTGTCTTCCGAATTGTAGCCTTCTTCAAAAGGTACAACTGATGAGGGATTTTTTTGATGATATAGAGTAGTGTAATGAATGAATTCTGTCATAATAATCAAAGAAGTGAGAATAAATAATGCCCCAGCAGCACATTCCAAATACCAGCCAATCCCAAGCACAAACTTATCAATGGGATAACCGTGATTTTGATCATGGGCGTAAAAATTTGCCGTTCTAGTATACTGGTATTTGTACAGCAGTGCACAATTAGTTACTTCCAATGCTGAAAAAAGATTAAACACTTTTTAAGAGTGTTTTTTTTCAAGTTAATTGTGTGCAGTTACTATTAATGAATGTTTCAGGTTATAAATAATCTATATCAGTGTGAATATGCACATTTAACTGATACATGTTTTTTTTTTTTTTTTTTGGGGGGGGGGGTATATTCACAGGTTCTTGGGTCTTGGTTTATAAATATTTATGTTCCATTTTGATTTGTAAGAAAAATAAACTTAACATTATTTTTTTACGAACATGTATCCTTAGTTATTAAACTGCCTATTCGGCAATGCATTGATTATCACTTAGATCTTTGATGATTGCGTATCTATAATAAATGACGTTATATTTTGACTAGTCAATGTATTATGACGTCACAAAATGTGTCAATTTCCTCATATATATTCAGAAAAAGTCTACAAAAACGACCAATTTTTAAAGTATATTTCGATATTTTATATCGAGCGCAACCTCTGATCTAAAATATGCAACTAGTAAATGATAATTCTGTTTCTTGGGATTATAAGATATATTTATTTTTTTATATCAGAGAGTGCGCTCATATTATTTTTCTTCATTGAAAGTTCTTACATGTACCTATTTACCTTAAAAAATTCAAGAAAATTGCAATTTCAAGAAGCCAGTTCTCCAAGACTTGGACATTTAAGAGAAAATTTTAAGGTGGAAATGAAAGCACCAAGTCTCTATTTTATTTTAATCTACAAATCGAACATCAAGTGTTAATCAATCAATTGGTATATCTACAGTGCCATTTTATGCATAACATGAACCGAGCTCTTAGACAGAAGAAATAAACTCACAAGTGCAAAACATTGCTGCAATTGGAAGTATTCTGATCAACAGAAGAATTACGTGATGTTGTACGCAGCTGTGTATAGAGGCTGAGATTATGAGAAACACAATACTTATGGCACCAACTCCTATAGCAGACAAAGCCATCATCCTGATTGGTTCTTTCCATTCTTTGTAAGAAAAAAGATTGAACTGTTTTTTACATGTAGAATGCGAACAGCTTAAAGCGGGTGAAATGTATAATACTCGCAATTTAGAATTGACGGAAAATATCAAATAAAATATAATTTGTCTTTGAAGAACAAAAACAGTCTGTCTTTAAAGTCAGGGCATATTTCACGTATTTTTTTATAATTCAAATGTTCATGAAAGATAT
The DNA here is from genome assembly GCA_003671525.1 of Saccostrea glomerata. Classification (NCBI taxonomy): domain Eukaryota; kingdom Metazoa; phylum Mollusca; class Bivalvia; order Ostreida; family Ostreidae; genus Saccostrea; species Saccostrea glomerata. The sequence continues at coordinate 646,147 of PRKT01000152.1, read as the reverse complement.
AGAGATAAAGAACAGTATTCAATATCAAAGTCCATAAACAATACAAATTATGAGCAAAGCAAACACGGAACTCCGAAACATCAGAGGTGGGATCAGGTGCCATGGAGGAGTGAGCATTGTGGCAACGCACTTTGAAAAAACTATGCTCTGTGAAAAAAAATTCAAAATGCGTTAAAATTGGGACAAAATCAACGCACTTTGAAAATGTTTTTCAAAGTGCGTTAAGAGTGTACATAAACATTTTTTACCATGGAGGCATTTAACGCTCTTTGAAAAAAAAAATAAGTCTGAAACTCATAATTCTAGACTTTGATTTTTATAATAGAGAGAATCAATTTGTAATACTTATATACTTTATAAATTACGAGATACATAATATATATACTTACATAAATTGAATCTGTAAAAATATATATGTTATTCATATTTAATATGTCAAATTCCTTATCATTTACTATCGAAAAAAACGACAGCTCCCTCTTTTTAGAATACATAATTTTTCTTCTCGCATAAAAACGTACTATGCATATGTGGTTTGTGTTTTATATTCTAAAATTGTAAATTAAATACATTTTTGAATGTAGGTGATACATGTGTCTAGCTTCAATTTATATGCCAACATTTATTTGAGGAATTGATCAAGTTTAAATGGTATCGTTTTTGTTTGATTTTTATCTGACTTTTAGTTTTCAAAATATTCGCGACTATCGTCTCCATATGATCAGTATTAGACGCATGCCTTTTCTTTACATATATCGAAGCGGTTTGATGATCAAGACTCATTTCCATTATTTACTTTATACATTTCCCGGGCGACAACTGGTGGTTACATCATTTTTTTCTTGTGTATATCTTTGTAAAACATTTGTATGCCTACATGTAACCCCCCCCCCCCTCACCCTTCCCGGTACTGATGCCTATGCTCCACCCAAATATATGATTTACATAACTGGTAGGACGTTGAAAACTTTCAATTAATTTAAGTTTACATAAAATGCAGGCAAACTGGAAACAAACTAAGTACAGTAAAGCATTTCAGAGAGAAAGATTGTTCAAAGTATGGAAAAATTAAAATCGCTCCCTTTCACATCCTAAAGTGACCTCATCACAGAAGAGTTATCAATCAGGTTCAATTATCTATAATACCTAAGATTTGTAAGAATATTGACCCATCCATACACATTTTTTCAAAGTGCGTTAATATGGTCGATATTAACGCACTTTGAAAAGAAATTTTATTTTTTCAAAGTGCGTTGATTTGGTCCCTTTAACGCACTTTGAAATTTTTTCAAAGTGCGTAATTTTTCAAAGTGCGTTGTAACAGAACACCCCTGCTGAATAATATTATATTAACAGCCAGATTTCTTCTTATATTTTGAACATACATTTTTTAAGTTGATATAAAATAGTGTCTTTAAGACCACAAATTAAAATTAATATATAATGAAATGGATAATATGATATCATATAAATAATCGCAAAAGTGAACAAACCTGTTTTCGATTTAATATATTTTTTCGATGGAAAGAACAGACGAGTTTGGTCAATGGTTACATTGAAGTTCCAAAGTGAACCGCTAGCTTTAATCTTTAAACCCACCATTGGATCTGGTCTCCATGTAGCATCAATTTGGTCCCACACAGGATAAGCCACAGCAGCTATATGTACGACCAGAGCAATTGCACTAACAACCAATGTTGTTATTTCTAATAGTGTGAATCTTGTTTTAGGACGGTTCATATCGCAACTTTTAGCTTCGTACGTTTAAAATGTTGGACAGATTAAAATCAGAGGGATTTTAACTTCTACGGACCTTTTATATTCTGCGCCCTTATCAATAAGATTAAGGACAGATGAGACAGTCTTCAATAATATATTATATTTTTCCGAAGTATTTGTCACTAAAGTTTTACTACTTTGATATGTTTACTCACAAAAAATTTAGTTATTTTACCAGGTATTTGTGCAAGATAGCACACGGTAGCGTTTCTTAAATAATCCTTTTGGGGGGAAAAAATTCACTTCTTCAAAATCAAATATCAAGTGTTGTATTTTTGAAAGCGATTAGAAACTGGTTTAAAATTCAGAGTGTAATTTACATTTTGAATATTTTTCTTACATTTCAAAAATTTACAAAACACATACATGTATGTGAGGAACGTATCGTCTGACATAAAAGAAACCTATAAATGTATTCATATATCTGCACCTTCGCAAAACAATCTCTTCCGTGTGTGCTATTTACATTGCGTTTACAGGTTTTGGAAATATTTTTCTGTTTAGCATGTTTAGTGTACATTAAAAACAATTAAAGGATACATGTACCTCCCAATATGCAATAGGTTATAGTTTTTCGGTCAACAATTTTACACTTTAAAATAGATTAATAAAGAAAAAAATGTACAAATTCTGCACCTGTGAGATATGACTGATTCGGACAAAATATCTTATACAAATACGAACTGTATGAGTAGAATAATATCTTTATTCAACAGAAACAAGCCACTAATAAACAGGTTGATGTCATTGGGCCTCCTACATTTTCGATTAAATTTATGGAGTACGGATATTTCGTTTACGCAGTAAATGTACGCAACGTACTGTGACCCTTGTTTTTTTTAGAGTTGAAGAGTTCCAAGACTTGAGGAACCCATTCTTTAAATGTCAGCACATTTGAAATACGTCAAAATAACATCTAGAGTATACTTATGTTGAGTAGTTTTTGTATATTTTTCTAATTTTCTGGAGCAAACATTTTTTTATTATTTAATATCAAATATAAAACTACCGGTCACGGTAGCCTATTGGTAGAACGTACGCACCGTGATCGGGATGCCCGAGTTCGATTCTCTTTCGCGGCGCCGCGTCAAACCTGAGACGTAAACATAGGTAGTGACTTTTCCTTCGCCAAGCGCTCGGCTCTAGAAGTTAAAGCCATGGGTCATTCGGATATGATCTTAAAACGTAAGTCACGGTAGACGTTGGCACGATAAATAACCTTCACTGCTCAATGACCCTGAGTGCCGAGTATAGGTCTAAATTTGAAGCCCTTCACCGGCAAATGGTGACGTCTCCATCTGAGTAAAAATATATCGAGTGACGTTAATCTATATCAATCAATCAAATAAAAAACTCTAGTAATAAATGCTGATTTTTGTGTACGAAAATCCTATGGTATTTTAATTTTAGATAATGAATATCTTGAAAAATAATCAGTCTAGTTTAAGTACGTTGCAACTTTAACCTGAATGATACAGAGGGCTCACGGAACATGCGACTGATCAAAGAGGGATGCTTATTCCTTTAAACGTACCTAACATCACCTCTCTTTTTCAAAAGGTCTCTTTTTTAAATAACGTATTGATAACAGGGTTAATTAAAAGGAATTCTTGTTCTTCATCCTTCTTATTAATCCAACAGATTAAAGTATCACATTTTGCTTTGCATCGTAAAAGAAAGTTTGCATCTTAAAAGAGAGTTTGAATAACTTTGGCAAATAAATGGAATAAAATTAAACCAAGCTTGAGATGAAAATGGGATCCTTAAAATGTTACCATTTTCACTAGGCAAGGGTTTCTGATCCAAAACCAAGTAAATTTCGGTTTGGAGCGGAAACCTTCGGCTAGCAAAAATGAAAGGTTACATGCAGTGTCGTTTTGTTTTTGTATGGTATTTTATGTATTTGATAATCTGACGAATGTAACTCATAAAAGTGATGGAAAAAAACCGGACCAAAATCAATTGACAACTAACGGGGTAAAGGAAGATTGATTGATTGTGAACTGTTTAACGTCCCTCTCCAGAATATTTTACTGACATGGAGACGTCCCCATTGCCGGTGAAGGGCTGCAAATTTAGGCCTATGCTCGGCACTTACGGCCTTTGAGCAGGGAGGGATCTTTATCGTGGCACACCTGCTGTGACACGGGGCCTCGGTTTATACGGTCTCATCCGAGGGACCGCCCCATTTAGTCGCCTTTTACGACAAGCTGAGGGTACTGAGGATCTTTTCTAACCCGGATCCCCACGGGGTGGTAAAGGAAGAAAATCCTTTTTTTCAAACATGTTAAGGTAACAACCAACTATTCTACTTGTCTATACAATATGACGTCAAAGTAAGCAAAATGACGTGGACTTTAGAGATAATGATATCTTAAAAATTACATTTATGATCGATTTTAGGTCGCTGAAATTAATTGAAACCTGCAAAAGGTTCATATAGACAAAAATTTTGTCGTTTCTTGGTGGTATAAATATCTATGCATTTGTCAAGGGGGTTAAATGTCAAACCCATGACGTCATAAATATTGATCAGTATTAGCAGAGTGACAGAGAAACGTAAGGAGAATTCATGTAAACAAACACAAGAAATCGGAGTTAAAAAGAATTTAGTTGGAATAGCCTGTGTGATTTATGTGGAAATAAAGCTTATGAATAAGGTATGCTAATATATTTCCACGATTTCTTTGTGTAATAAAAGCAGACAGTGTGTTTATTTCCCGATCAGCCTTCTCTCTGTCGTTCGTAACACAAAAGATGTAAAAGTTCAACACTACGCCGCATACTTTGACACATAATTATTGCTTCTGTCAAAATTTTTTCTTCCGTAGTTTTTTGGAATAGTATGGTAATAGGGTTTGAATGAATTTTTTTTATAGATTTAATGTACAAAATGTAACCGTCGAGGTGGAGTGCTTCCTGTAATGTAAGTCCCATTGAAGTCTATAGAACGGATAATGATAGCAAAAGTTTTATCCATTAGTTTTACAGTTAATTGGTTTTACATATTACAAGAAGTGTAAATTCGTCGAATTTTGATCTGTGTGCTGCCTTAACATACCTACCTGTTCCATTTTCTGAAGCGCTTTTTTCGGGTCTCGACCTGTTGGGCATTGTAGCATGTATCGACAAGTTTGAGTGAGAAGAAAATTGGTGACGTTTGATGAATTAAATATTAATTGTTAATTTTTCATGATTATTAAATTCATATAGACTATACATGTGTAATATATCTTCTTAATTATTTTTGCAATTAGGTAGGAAAATGTATTTTTCATGATTGTTAAGGAAAGTCTATTTCCAGTTGCATATTCTCAAAAATCGATTGAAAAAGAGTTTAAAATGTAAACATTGAGTGAATCCCCATGCAGGTAATGGCCTATCTGAAAAAAAAACACATTTTCAGAGAAAAAAATCAACCAGGGGTTAAAATATTAGTTGTAATAATACCAAATCTTTTTTATTAGAGGTCGACATGCCTAAAAATATATTAGATTGTATCAATGAAAATGTCTTTTCATTTAAAGATTTCATTTGTACTTGCCCTACATTGGTAGTAAACATTGAGTGATTCCCCAGGTAATGCCTTATCTGAAAATAAAGCATTCTCAGGAGAAAAAAATCAAACAGGGATTAAAATATTAGTTGTGATAATACCAAAGTCGTTATCAGAGGTAGACATGACCTTAAAATATATTAAAAATTATATTAAATAAAATATCTTTTTATTTTAAGATTTCATTTGCATTTGCCCTACAATGGTTATAAACATTGAGTGATTCCCCCGGTAATGCCTTATCTGAAAATAAAGCATACTCAGAAGAAAAAAATCAAACAGGGATTAAAATATTAGTTGTGATAATACCAAAGTCGTTATCAGAGGTGGACATGACCTTAAAATATACTAAACTATATTAAAAAAAATGTCTTTCCATTTAAAGATTTCATTTGCACTTGCCCCAATGGTAATAAACATTGAGTGATTCCCCCGGTTATGCCTTATCTGAAAACAAAACATTTTAAGACGAACAAAAATCACTCAGGGATTAAAACATTAGTTGTAATAATACGAATTTTTTTTATAAAAAATCGACATGACCTAAAATATAATAAATTGTATTAAAGAATTCAAAAATTTGATTATATCTTGATCCAAATTCAAAACCATTGTCGTTCTCGGGCGTGTTAATTTTAATAGCCGTTTCCTGCTGTTTACAGTTAATAAAGCCAGATAACTACAAGTTACGATGATCCGTGTTTATTTGTGCATTGGTAAACATATCTTTGCGAGTTAACACTTAATTTAAATTTCCCCTGTTGATCAATTGTTTCTCTATTCATATTATTGTTTTCACTTTTATGAATTATGATAAACAATTGTTCATCCAGTAGATATTACTACCCACTTAGCCAACATTTTGAAAAAAAACAGGTAAAACACAGGTAAAACACGTAAATCTGAGTTTGCTAAGTGGGAATGGGGTGCTGGTGGGTTCATTCTACCTATTTGCACTTTCTGAAAATCAGGTAGGAAAAGGTAAATATGTGGGAATAGGTGGAATTTTTTAGTAAACAAATAATTAACTATAAAATACGATGGCGTATTCGTGCCATATTGACAATGTAGAAAAAAAATTGAAAATCGTTTGAACGATTTATAAAATCTTTTGAACCACTAATAAAATCGTTTGAACGATTCATAAAATCGTTTGAACGATTTATAAAATCCTTTGAACGATTAAGAAAATTGTTTGAACGATTTATAAAATCCTTTGAACGATTTTTCAAAACGAATTTTTAAATAGTTAGTATTGATTAGGAAATCGTTTGTACGATTTGTTGTATCGTTTGAACGATTTTTAAAATCGTTTGTACGATTTTGAAAATCGTTTGTACAATTTTGAAAATCGTTTGAACAATTTGTGTGTCTTGTTATTACACGTAGAAGAAGCGTAGTAGAAAATCTTGCACAAGTAAGAAATTTATCCACGCATAGGATGTAGCTCTTTTCATTGAGTAAAAACTTGAGTCATGTGGTCAATTGCATAGATACAGGTGGTTGCACTGGAAGCTATTATGACAGGATTTACCGTTTCTCAAGAAGATATTCGATTTCTTCCATCTATACAAGATCCGGAGGGAGTGTGTGTAAGGAAAAGAAAGAGATTAAGACGAAGATTGTACACTAACAAAGGTCCAACAACAACAATATTCAACTTCATGCCGTTTAATGAACAAGATACAATTCAATTATCATGTGTTTCTGTACCTGTAATAGTCAGCAGCGAAGGGACTTCTCTATGCAATAGCTTCACCAAGTTTCCTATCCAGTACGCTGCAGTTCCAAATCAGAAGAAAAAAAATCGTACAAACGATTTAACAAATCGTACAAACGATTAAACAAATCGTACACACGATTTTAAAAATCGTTCAAACGATTTTCTAAATCGTTCAGACGATTTTTAAAATTTTCTCTACATTGTCAAATTGGCACGAATACGCCGTCGTAATATGAACATATACCTCCTTTGAAAACAGTGATTACTGAACAACTGAAAGGAAAATTGGCTTTTTAGGTCACCTGAGTAACTCAGGTGACATATTGCTACCCGTTTTCGTCCGTCGTCGTGTGTTGTGGTCTGAGGGATGGGGCCAAAACCACTACAATTATTGCAATCTTTACAAATCTTCTTCTTTACTCCTGGACATCAAGCAGGCAAACTGTATGCATGGATGTAATAAGCATTGAATCCTCTACCAAAATTGTGAAATTCATGACCCCAGGATCAGGGGTTCTAGTGCTAGGGTGAGGCTAATATATTATATAGTGAGAATGCATTATTTCTTTGAAAATCTTCTCTGCTCCTGGGTATTAAGTAAACTAAATAAGTACACAGTTATGATGAGCAAGAGTGCCTCTTCAAAAATTTTGAATTTTATGGCCCCGGGGTAAGGGGTTCTGGTGTTAGGATGGGGCTCTATTGATTATAAAGTTAAAATGCATTAATTCTTTGAAAATCTTCTTCTCTGCTCCTGAGAATTGAATAAACTAACTAAGTACATAGTTATGATGAGCAAGAGTGCCTCTTCCAAAATTGTGAATTTTGTGGCCGCATGGTCATCAGGGGTTCTAGTGCTAGGGCGGGATCCTATTGATTATATAGTTATAGCAAATGTCGGGACCCCTTAAGCACTGAAATTTGGTGGAGCTTTTCGAAACAAATTCAAAGAACACAATCCTAAGATCTAACCATAAAGGTGGTAACAAGTATGAGTAAATGACATATATTCATATCGTGCGACAGGTGAGAGATGTGAAGAATGAGATATTGCTGCCATGTGCAAAAATTCCTTTCTAAACATAAAATGAAATCAATTAATCTTATTTATATACAGATGTTAAAGAAGACCGATAATTAATAGAACAATTATATAGAAAAAATATTGATAATCAATAATATGTCACTGATAAACCCTCATAGTACACAATCGTAACAATGTTTAAAGTTTTCATGACATTTTATTAAATCAAATCTCGTAAGCAATCTGTCAAGCTAAGGATGAGTTGTTGTATGAAACAACTTGCCTCTCTTTTTTGGAGAAACAATTTAAAAGAGACATATATACTGCCTGTCGAACCATCGGACTATATTAAATGAAACTTATATCTGATGCCTATGAGAAGTAAGTATCCCCTTTTAATTGATACCGAAAAACGGGTATTAAAGTTAATTGTCTCATTTAAACTGGAAAAACGCTTTAAAATATCAAATTATTTTTATCTTCTAAACAAGGCCTGAATGTCAATTTCTATGGGTAAATGTATTGCAAAACGTCAATATCTCATTGGTTATCGATACGAATACAAATTAATGAAAAATTCTACAATACTACATTTGATAATCTTCACGAACACAACTTTTTCCTATAATAGTAATCGCTTAAAGAACAATAAATAAAGGAATGTGTGTTCTTTGACTAATGGATCATTGTTTGCTCTTGTGTCGCAAAATAAGGGGCTGATCCTTAAATCACGGGTTTAAATCCACTTCGGAACGTGGAGACCGTCTTTACGGATGAGGCCGTGTAATTTGAGGTCCTGTTTTGCAGTAGGTGTTTGTACGAAAACATTCCCTAACGACCTTATATTCCTTTTCATCCCTCACAACTTAATAGTCATGACTGTCGATTGCAGGAATAAATGTGCAGCCTTCCACCAAAGAAAATGACATCTCCATATACATGAAAAACTCTAGAGAATGACATTAAACAAGAAACAAACAAAATAAACAATGGACAGTTCACACAGTACTCCAATATGGGTTTAAAGAACCGACAAAACGCTCCTGCGAGCACTGTTATTTGTGAATCCTTCTATCAGAGAGTCATGTAGGAAGACATACTGCTCCTAAAAGTATTGAAAAAAACCTGGTGTAAAATGACTTATCAAAAAATATCTTTAATCACAATTTTATCACAGTACAAATACCTCCAAAATCTATTTTCATGATAAATCTCTGGTGACAAGTTGAGGGGCATAATTTACAATTTAATTTAGTTAACCATTGAGGAAATAAAAATGATTAAAAACTAAAACATGGGAGTAGTCATGATGGTCATCATTGTCTGAAAAATTATGTATTTCATGGAATTAAAAAAATAAACATGATCTTACGCATGTCTGTATAGACTTCCCGCGCTGATGTCGAAGAGAAGCTACGTATCCTTTGACGTCAATCGTCTGCTCAGCAGCACCCTCTTCCAGAAGATAATCGAGGGCGATCAATGTCCCCGTCCTTCCTATTCCGGCGCTGAAATTAAAAGGTATGGTATTTTACTAAGACTCTTCAAATGATTAATTAACGGATTTAATGTAATAAATTCGGGAGCAAAAATAATTATATGAAACAATCTGAAAATATATTCAATGACATTAAAGCAAACAAGTTAGAGATTTAAAAAATGTATTTTAAACATCTATTGATTAAGATATTGACATTTTCAAACTTGTTTTTATCAGAAAAATACATGTAAATATGTTAATTTCCCAATATCAAAATTAAAATCTCGAGCTTGATCGCTACTTGATATGTCAAGTGACGTGTATGAATGTCAAACAGTTAAATGATCCAATGTAAACAATCACACCATACTTAATAAAATATACAAGTAAACATAAAATGCATGAAAATCCTTGCTATTAATTGCTTCCTGCATATAATCACTTTTCACACAAATACTCCTCCTTTTTAATATACTGAATTAATGAAAACAATATCAAATATCGAAAAAAAGACGCTAAACATGCGTCGGAATTGCAATATGTACAAAATGCTAGGATAAGATATTATAAATATTAAGTATATTGTATGTTTTAAATGGTATAAATTAGAGGAAAAAAATAGCATATACGTTGCTCATTTACCCTCTATAATTATAAAAGATGACTTTTGGTTGTAACTTTTTCTTAGTATATGTGGAATTAGATAAAAATTACATAGTAGTACATGTATCACGTAGTTAAATGTATATTTGGCAGGAATTTCTATTTATATACTTTTCTAAGCTATATGCATGACAAATCATATTCTAGTTTGTGAGGTACAATATATTCCTCGGACATTTATAATTTACACATCGGTTTCGCCCATTATTCATTATCACTTATTTAACTATCATAAATGAACTTATATGGACAACAAACAAGATAGTTTTATACTTGTAAACATTCCATGATCATTTGCACGAGGTGAAAATGTCTTCAGACTGTTTCAATATGGATTCTCAAGGACATATTCTGAGAACAACATTATTTTAAATCAGAATAATGACAAACAAGTTGAATGTAGATACTGGTATATAATGTACGTTTCCACGTATTTACCTGCAGTGGACAACAATTGGTCCATCTGATGACGTCATACCATTCCTCACCAAATTCCTGAAGCAGATGAGTGACATCAGATCCTCTGGAACGGAGTTGTCGGGCCACGTGGTGAAATGAAATTGTGTCACTCTTTTTTCTTCTTCCTAACCAATTAAAGGGGAACATGGGGGTAAAATAAACAACAGCATTTTCAAATTTAAATTTTAATCTTTACATAATACACATTAGATTCTTAACGGAAGTAGATGTTTGATTTCATTCAGATGTACTAAAATCAATCGAAATAAATACCTAAACTCAAACTTCGAAAGTTTATTACAAGGATATTGTTGATACATGCAGGATATGCAATTACAGTAATTTGAACATAGAAGTAGTCAAATCATTTTTTTGTCTAGAAATTCCAATTATTTCCTTTCTTTAAAAAACATTTCAAGTTTCCGTATCTCAAATGTGTACGACGGACGTTAAGCTCAAACCGTAATATGATAATTCAAAATTATAAGTGAATAATGTCTAAATAAGGCATATACCTAAATTCCCTCGACGCTTGAATGATACAAAACAATACTGTTAATATTACAATTTACCTGATATTGGACAATCAAATAACGCATGACGTAGCAGTCATAAACATCCACTGTGTCCAGTCTTATGTTGTAAGGTCCAACGTCCAGGTCTGTGTCCGGCCAGTACTTCAGACACTTCATCTAAAAAGAGGAAGTAAAATGCTAATTGCATTCTAATCCTTCAAAAAAGTCCTTAATATGCAAAATACGATTTTTATCTTAAGGAAACTATACAGGAAATTATACACATTTATATAGCCAATATGCATTTCATGTCCTCTAACTAATAAGAAAGAAAATACAGATATATTGCAAAAAACTTAATATACATATTTAACTTTTTCTCTTATAGTAGACATAATCTAAAGAGAGATATTTATTATTCTATGTATCAGTTTTGTATAATAATTATCAAGGACATTGTCTCCTTCGTATAGACTGGTCAGCATAACGATTCTTGTGGAGTCATTCTGCCATATTACCGTCCAGAAATCCTCTAATGTTTTAGGACTGAAAGGACCTGTTGCATTAAAATAATAAACGATTCAATTAGATTTGAAAAATTAACATGTGTACTTAATTAAATGAATTAACAGTTGCCAATACTTGAGAAAAGTGTCTGTTAAACAGGAAGCAATTTAAAATCATTTTATAAAAATAGATAAATTTCCAAAAAATATTCTAAATTCTCTGTATCTTTAGCGTTATAAAAAATTTGAGGAAATTATAATTTGTTTTCAAAAATAAAACTGTGGACCTTGTGCGGCAATGTAAGCATGTTCTTTGGCGAAACCCTAAAACAAGTAAATTTGCTATATATAACAACAAGAATCGAAAATTATACTTCCGTGAGAAAATTACACGACAGAAATGTGATTCAGAAACAGATCGGAATAATTCATTTTATACTGACATGAATGTATGAAGCATTAACAAAATCATCGTCTTTATTATCTTCTGGCGTGATTAACTTCACGCGATTATAGTCATCTGAAAAAATGAAATACGATTTTAAACACGTTTTACGGATTGAAATGGTTCATGAGGATCATTTATTTAATGCAAATGTAGAATTAATCACAATATTAGAGAGGTTGAGATTTCAAACGTGTACGTGTACGGGTACGTCTAGTAGGGGAATAACCTAAATTCTGTGTGTATTACGTCATCAATTTAAGTGACGTCAAAATTGCTACACGTTCGTAAAACTTGTAGAATCCAATCTACACGTAAGTGAAAACGTGTAGCTTTAATAATAAAAATTAGTCAATTTAAGTGTGAAAATGTGAGTGTTATACATTATAAGGGATGTTTACTTTCACGAGCTTTTATTTTTATCAAGTTTTGTTTACAAACTGACGACAAAAAACTTTCTAAATAGTTGAAACAGAGACACCGATCGCGGTATACACGTACATGTTACACGTCATAAAAATCTCAACAGACAAATTAAAAATAACGTGTACGTGTACGTCAAAATATCTACAAGTACACGTACGCGTACAAGTTTTAGATCTCAACCTCTCTATTAGATTAAATTATTATTTTCTTATTTGCGAAAATAAATCTTAATAAATCTGACATGATATTAAAAAGTCTTTAAACTCACAGGGATAGATGCCTTTGTATCTGTTACCGCTCCTGTTTGAAATCTTAAGTGCGTGTGAGTAGGATTCTAGCAATCCACATGGAAGGTCCTATGATTAATTAAATATATGAACCAATTTCATTTTTAACCTTAGTATTGATTCAGTGTTATTCAATGTGCTTCAAAATAATATAACTGTCAATCCTTTTTTGTAACAAAGCTAGATTTTTCTGCGCTTTTCCCCTGTTCTCTGCCTAAACTCTAGACTTAAGATTTTTGTATTTCTTTCAATCAATTTTAGTATATTATTAAATATTTCCATTTCTAAATTTTTTCTCTGTGATAACTCTTTGAAAGTTAGTGGAGTTAATTTCTTGATAATTCTACCGGAATGTAAATTAGGCAAGTCGATAGGTCAGGACCTAAGGAGGCCAAATATGCATGCAAATCTCATGCGCATCTGTCTCTTTGTCTGACACTAAGGAGGCCAAATATGCATGGAAATCTCATGCAGCTGCCTTTGTGTTTGACGTCATCCGGCAAGGACTATATTAAAATTGGCATTGGATTCCTCGTGAAATTTAAATTTATCTCAAAATTTTTAATATCTAAATCTGCAATTTTAATTCACAATGAAATGGAAATATAAGGAATCACTGTTCAGTTAGTATAGTATGCCAGGGACATCAACGATAGTGGGAAACATGGGAGAATTTGCATAACAGGCTTCGCCCGTTATGTAAATTATTCCATGTTTCCCACTATCATTGATGAACTGGCATACCATACTAACTAGACAGCGATTCCTTAAATAGTTTTAAATAAAGACATATACATGTTGCAGTTTGAGCAATAACGCTGTTGTTGAATTTTGAAATACATTAATGCAAGCATAGTTTTAAAAAGTTTTACACATGCAATAACATGTAAGATAAATAATTTCTATTTTTTAAAATGCCAAAAAGCCTTTTCCCCATAAAATTCCCCTGCAACTATGCCCGTATACTAAAATTGACGTAGACAACATATTGGATGAGGGAGGGGTCTTGCTACTGCATTTTTTACACAATAAAATTTCATATGGCCTTTTTAAATTCTATTTGATAAAATTCATAAATTACTGACTTAAAGGAAATATAAACATATATGAATAAAAATAATTGCCACATACATTAAACTCTTTTTCTAGTGTACCATTGCATTTCCTTTCTGGCACCTCCTTGATAAACTGCTCTATTGAGACCCTTTGTGACGTCAAATTACTGTACTCTACGACAATAACTTCTTCTTCGACATATTTAGCCTCGTTTTGAGGAATCTCCACTAACTCGGATTCATTTCTCGACTCGGATCTCGGAAAATTCTTCGGAGGGTGCTTTTTCTCTTCTTTCTTTGATCTTAGATTTTTCCACCTTTTGCATGAAAACAAGTCTAAGCCTTAAATTCTATTCTATTTAAAAGTAATGAGGAAAATACTGAATAAATTTCAAAGGGTTCATATTTTAAAGTTATGTTTTATATCGATTTAAAAAAACCATACAATATATGTTTCATTATAAAGTAGAGCCTTATGAAAGGTATTGCTATGTCTTACTAATGATTACAGAACATAATTATAAACAAGAGTTGAAGTACGATTCTTTTTATTTCAATTTCAAGTCATACACAGTATTAGCTGTTTTGAATTCCGCAATATTGTTGCTTCGCGGTTTATAAAGCGTAAACTGCCCCAAGTTATGTTATATCTTATAAAATAAGTTAAAATAAGCTTCATTCCTTAAATATCAAACTAAGAACTTTACCTTGAAATGAAGAGAATCAAGATAATTACTAGTAATACAACAACCATTGCACTCAGAGTCACTAACAGGATTGGGAATTGCTCTCGGTCTCCTTCACTATCTCTATCTTCTGAAACTTTATTACCTTCTGTTAAAAAGCATCTGTTTTGTTTAATATGTAATTAGAATCCGTACGCCGATGATGTGTTTGGCAATTACTCTAAATGCTTACGTACGTTGTTTGACGGATTTCAATCCCCTCACAATGATAATTTGCAATGGTGTTATACACCATTGAAATATATGTTTTTTTGAAAATTAATAGGTTGAATCACTTGAATTATTATATAATTATTTGCAGTACTGGATGTTTATTTGCAAAATAAGGGCAGTGACGCACCCACCTACATAAGGTATAGTTCTTGCACATATTTCAACTTATTTTTGATCTAAAGGCTATAAATACACTCTACAAAACATTATAAAATATCTTTCCAACTCCATTTTGTTTTACTTGTATTGTTTGAGGTATCAAATATAGAATGCGTATACCTATGAAAACATTCATCACAGTGGTACTAGACTTGGTCCGTTCAGAATATGCACTGACGGTAACCACTTCAGTTTTGTTAACTAAAAGAAACAATGTTTATGATTGAACATATCACCATTAGGCAAACAAAACCAAGAAAAAAAGAACAAAAACATGAATAAAACGCATATATTAGTGGCAACTGAATACAAGCAAACAAAAACATAAATTTCAAATTGTTGGCTTAAGTAAACAGTCATACTCAAGTTTTATATTGGCAGTGCTGATTTTATTTCACATTACCTTATAAAATGATTGTGTCTATAACACGTAATATATCAGAAACAATACACTATTTTGAGCAAAATATATGCAGCACAAATAACGGAGAAATTATTATAGAGGTTAAATAAAAAAGAAAGATTTACTGGTGGTGGGAATTTGAAAGTCACAGTAATTTCCGTGGTAAGCTTCACTACAACTATGACAACTTCCGGTTTGTTGGTCACATGTTTTAAGGCACTTTGTAGGGCATCGATGTTGACAATAATCGCCATACAAAGATTCTCTGCATTGGTTGCATACACCAATTATAGGATTACAGGAGACACACGCCTTTCTACATTTAGCACAATTTATTCCATAGTGGTTTATTGGACAAACAACAAATTAATTACGAAAATTATAACGTATTAAAAAAAGTAAAAAAAAAAATGATATAAATGAATGCAATTAGTTGTCAGCTGGAAAACATTGTTGACAGTCAAAATGTGTGTAATAAGTTTCTAACATAAAAATGCAATCTTCAGATATGTGTTTGACGGTTTCAACATTAAAGAAAATTTAGTTTGTGCGTGAAACAAAGTGACATACTATTTATCATGGCAAGAATAACGAATTATAAATATTTACTTATAGGATGCACTTCAAACAGCCTTATCGGTCCATCATCGGTCCTTTTTATTACAATAGAGTTTCCTTTAACTTCTTTATAACACTCTACAATAATGTGATGCTTTGTTGTTGGATTACTAAGCTTCAGTATTTTGCAGAGGGTCGACGTATTTAGAAGGCGTAGAGTTTTAGATATGTGGACCTCGTATTCTCCTAAATAAGTAACATGTAAGACAAAAAAAATGAAAATTTAATCACTCTGAAATACATATAATATCATTTTTACGAACTGGATGGATTTAATCTAAATAATTTACCCCCTCTGATAAGAAGAAGTACCCATTTGATTTCGTAACTATTGTTCATCATCATATACCATGTTGCATTGATCTTTACTTCAGTTACAAAATTGTTGTTTAGATCGCCATCTAAAGTCTTTTTGCCTTCATCGCCACCGGAATGGTTCATCACCGAAATCTTCCAAGGCTCAAATTCTAATTGTTAAAAGAAGAAAAGAGACTGTTTTACTTCTAATGTTAGATAACCATTTATAAACAGTTAGTAAACATTGTTCAATAATTCATACTTATTGGTTTTATTTCATCGATTTGCATAGCGCCACCATCTAGTCTTGTTGTAATAATTTTGTTTCCTACTATAGGCCCAAATGTATCCAGGTTGCAGGTGATAATCCTACTTCGACTGGTATTGCAGATTCTCTCAACTATGGAACAACGTCGGGGTTCGTATGTATTTTTCTGTATTTGGATATCATATCGTCCTAAAGAAAAACGAATTTGAATTCAAACAAACAATGTAAGCCCTATACATAAATATATCCTAAATCATTCATCAAAAATAAAGGTTCACCGGGTTACATATTATTTGATATACAAGATTGGGAAAATCTTGGTTATCACAATAAGTAAGTGATACAAATCATTTTTGTAGCCCTGAAATATTCCAGCAATTGAAATACCACAATTAATGCTCAGATAAATCCAGAAGATTGGATAAAATCTGTCAAGAGTCATTGACCAGCTCTGGTTTACGTCCTCCTTGGTTAGAGAAAATGTGTCCATGTCGTCATCACAAGCGTTATGTGCAGAGTACGATCCATTAGTAGAGGACTGTTGTGCATAACATCTTATATCCTGAGTATTACCTTTCAAACAATCCCAAAACTTTACATGATAATTACCATTTATATGCTAAATTTTATAAACTTAAATAGAATGAATGTTAATTCTCGATTCAATTGCGTTACAAATCTATTCAGCTTTTTAGAATATTTTGACATTTGTTTTTATAATAACAGAAAAAAAGAAAGAGTAAATGCTTACCTTTTGTGAAATTTTCAAATAAAAATAAAGATGCACATAAGTACACCCAAGGATTGTAGATCTTTGATACTGATGGCACCATATGAATGTTTCTCTACATGAGGATAAATATAATACATGCCATCAGTTCAAAGCATTTTTATTTACTATCAGTGTTTCCGTATGTGAACAGGGTTTCACATCAAACTCTACATAGAAAGTGCCTCATCTATGCCCGAATAATTAATTTATACGGAAGATTATGACTTTGAATCAGTTTTGCTTATTTTCATAATTATGCATATTTTTAAGTACACAATTCCTGTTTTTATACACCTACACCTATACTTCACTATTTCTTCGTGTATCCTACATTATTCCAAGAATTCAAGAAAGCTATAAAGATAGGGAAGATTATATGAAGAAATAATCAGTGATAATGATAATTAATTAAGGTCAGACAACACTTTTCACATTGATATATCTCTAAATTTTCCAAGAATTCGTCACTAAGTAATTGTAAATCTAACAAGTTTCCTCAAAGAAATATTAAAGTACCCCTGAGCTTTCGTGCATGATATCGGAAGAGGAAATTAACTATATCATCGAATTCTAGATCACCCATATCAAAACTCGGTTGGCAACTTAAATTACAGTAGCTTTAAAACCACAAAATAATAATAATTTGTTATATACCTTTGGTGAGTTATTTTAACAGATATATAAACAAAGGGTCGTCAGATCCTACACCACCATAAGAAAAGAGTACAGCACAAAAAAGGGGTAAATAAACAAAATCAAATATATAAAAGTTGAATGGGATTATTAGTTTGAGCAATATATATGTGTAGAATTTTAATAACATACTTTTCCATTGTATATCATCGTGGTACACCGGTCACGGTAGCCTAGTGGTAGAGCGTTCGCTTCGTGATCGGGAGGCCCGGGTTCGATTCTCGATCGCGGCGCCGCGTCATACCTAAGACGTAAACATAGGTAGTGACTGTTCCTTCGCCAAGCGCTCGGCACTAGAAGTGAAAGTCACGGGTCTTTCGGATATGACCTTAAAAACGTAGGTCCCGTGTCACGGTAGGCGTTGGCACGATAAAGAACCCTCACTGCTCAATGGCCCTGAGTGCCGAGTATAGGTCTAAATTTGAAGCCCTTCACCGGCATCGGTGACGTCTCCATATGAGTGAAAAATTCTCAAGAGGGACGTTAAACAATATACAATCAATCAATCAATCATCGTGGTACATATGAGGTAACGTTGACAGGGGCGAATGAAGCATTAAAAATCAAATAAATCTCTAACTTTAAGGATAACTAAAAACAAACCAGATAACAAGTTATGTTTTCAAATCAGCGATCATAAAAATTACTCAATATTTCAGGATAAAAACTGTATCTTTTTAATTAGTTTTTTTTTGAAATGGCAAATAAGATTCAAAATTATTACCTATAAATGAGGAAAATTTATCATACATAAAATTGTCTTTTTCTTTTCTAAAAAATAATTTTAAAACAATTTCCCTTTTCAGAAGACATGGTATTCAAAAAATTAATATTAATATCTGTATGAAAGTGTACATGCCATACAAAAAACAAAACAAAAAAAAAAACAATATCTAGGGGTATCCTGGAAGAACGTATACCCATCTCTGTGCCTGCAAGTATATATGCAATAAAACATGTAAGTAAAATTATTAAAATATAAAGTTATAATTTCAAAGTGAAGATGAATTCAGTTCTGTCAAATCTAATTTTGATTTTGCTTTTTTTTCATGGAACAAAAATGTCCTTTATTAGAAAGGGCGAACGTTACGTTAATAAGTAATATTGGCCTACAGAAATAAAAAAAATTCTTGTTGAAACGTAAAGTTAATACCTTATCAACCTGATATCCAACATATCTGAACTTATTCAAAAGAGAACAAGTTCTATGTGTTAATTAATATTTAATATGATTTGAAATCAAACTAAGATTACGGAAGGAGAAAACTTTTATTACAAGCATTTTTAGCCCCTAAAATTCTAGCATTGAATATACCACAATTAATGCTCAAGAAAATCCAGAAGATCAGACAATCGCTATCAAGAGTAATTGACCAGCTCTGGTTTACGTAATCCCCAAGTCTTGTAAGTGAAAATGTCTCCATGTCGTCATCACAAGCATAATGTGCAGAATGTGATTCATTTGTAGAGGACTGGTGTGCCTCACATCTTATATCCTGAGTATTACCTTTCAAAACTTAAAAAATACCTAGCTACATCTTACTAGGTATTTAATCATATTATTATTCAGAAATTCAAATATTTATTCAACTGAAAATTGGAGGTCTTTAATTACAAATTGCTTATTATATAATTAAAAACAAATCTCTTTTCAAACTTGCTTTCAGTGAGCAACAAAACAAATATCATTTTAAACGTTTTCCCTTCCTTCACTTAAACAATCAATCCAATTTTTGATTGAATTTCAAGCAAGTCTTTTGTTTTAATTAACCATGTACAAATTATTATCTGCTATTGCAAAGGAATTTCTAAGATAAACCAAAACCTTTACAGCTGCTCATTGAACGACTACGACTGAGACAAGCAAATTTTGTCACATATCTACATATTGATGTCATTTTCGTATTGTTAGGTACCAAACAAGAGGCAAAACATTATTTAGCATTTGCTATTTATAAAACTTGTGTATGGCAATGCGCGTACCAAGTTTTGTATATCCCTATTTAAAATGAAAAAAAGGCCATACAAATGAATTTTGATAATACACACATCTAGTATTTGATATCTATCAATAAAATAAAATAAAAAATATATAAATATTTATTGAATGTTTACTATATAGTTTACACTTACAGAATTAATTCTTTAATATATTCCATAAACCTTTAGTTTCGGAAATCAGTTCTAGAATTTTTACACTCTCTATAAATGAACGAAATAATATAAAATCGATTTGCTTACTTATAATACGTAGAGGTGTTTATGCACGTGTGGCTCGCAAGTAAAGTTACATTTTTTAATAGTTGGTCTTAGTTCATGTATATGATACGTTTATATCGTAATATCGAAAACTTATTTATATGTAAATGACGGATTATAAATGAATAGTAAAGAATCAGTACACTAGAGTGTAATGAAAACTGCTGAAAATCTCGTAAAGAATCCCACAGAAATATTTATTGAGAAATCTGAAATCTACAGAAATCAATGATAAATTGGGTTTTGTCGTTGGCGACAAAGGCTTACATCAACCAATTAATAATGCCAAAATTCAACAAATTATCAATGATGATTTTTAATTGACTCTAAGACAGAGACAGTACCGACCGGACACAACCTAACGCTTTCAGAAATTTTGGGACCGCTACGGGTGCGCTTTGGATGCGCTCCGGGTTCGCTCCGCGTCTCTCGGGGTCAGGTCTGGGTCCGCTAGAGCGAACCCGGCGTTCGCTTCCTGGGACCGCTTTACGCACTGATGCGTTAAGAGGGCCCCGCTTTAATCTCACCGCCAGTAAGCCCCGCCCCTTGTATATTCCAATACAGTAATGGTATTGTGGATAGATCATTGTTGTTTATGCAGCGATGCGGGCATGAACACTGTACATGTAAACAGTGATATAATGGAGAACATTGATAAATTTTCTAAAATTCAACTGTACATTTGACGTAGATTTACATGTACACGAATAATTGATTTCCTTGATTTCTCGATCCCGAGAAATTCAAGCTAATTTAACAGCTGGTTATAAGGCATTTATTTTTCTTAGGTTTTAACGAGAAAACAAAAGAGAAGAGGAAAAAAAGAGTGTTGAATTGATTTTCAGTGTATCGAATGGTGTAAAAGTGAAACGGACGAAAGAAATCTAAATTGAATACATTTTAAAGTCATGCTTTACATAGTTTGAAAATACATTTGTTATTCCTTAAGTTTTGCTAAATCGTAGTTTAAATGTTTGCTTAACACGTGAATTATGATATTGCATCTCTAAATTACATGTTACCTTTTGTATATCTGATATTTTTAGATTTCATTTAAAGTAGTTACACATTAAAAGTTCGTAATAAATATTTACCGGAGATTTTATAAAAAAAAAATTACACTGTATATTAGATCTTTTTCACGCTCAGAATTTTGGAGCGATTATGATTTTTATCAGAATAAAGAAAAAGGCAAATAATAATTGTTATCCCGACCCGATAAGAATATATTAATATACGCCCCCTATTTTACACACACATTGTCTTTAAAAATCAAAATCAATTATTTTATTATTTTATTTATGATTTCTCAATTTATGTGTTACATTAAATTATTCAAAATTTACATAATAATTATTGATCTTCTTAATCTCTTTGGGCAGGACAAACATGCGTGTATACCATGTATACGAAAATCTCCCTTCTGGGTGCAGAGATTGAAGTCATTCCACCCATATGGTATTAATGAACTGAATGACTTCACCAGAGTGAACGGGAATTACACCCAATTCCTGATGATACTTAACAAGATTATTCTTTTAATTGAGTGTAACTCTACAGGTAGTTTGCGTTACCAACTCTCGAACAACCCACAAAACTATGTATTGCTTACGCCTTTATTAATTTTTTCCCCAATAATTAGTCCTATAACATTTCAAAATTTATAATAGATCATAATTCATATGTTAAAATATCCCTTCTATAACATATGTCTCTGATTATTCTTTGTCAAGTATAGTTACGCCATTTTGAGAGAATGAAACAATGTACGATTTACTAAATGTCGTGATTAATTAGCATAATTAGCTCGTTCAATTATGTAAATCGCACTTCACCTGAGTATACCCCGATAAACCAAACGTATTTCATAGTGGTCCGGATTTCTTTCTTTAATGGTGTTTATATGAATTTCCAATTCAACATGTAACTATGTAAATATATAATGTTTAGTAGTTTTGCTAATTGCTTCTGGTTTCTCTTTTTCCTTTGTTCTTATGACTTTTTTTTTTAACTTTTTTCTTTGTCCTGAGGAAGGGACAGAGCGTCCCGAAAACTGTTGGTCATTTTTAGTTCTTTATATACATCTTCCTGTACATGTATATTTTTGGAAAAAAATAGCTGCAGCAGGCTTATAGAAAACAATTTGAGTACAGTATTTGGTGGACGACTCATATAAATTAAAGTAAAAGTCATCAGGCTTTATTATTAAAATCAAGTCTAATGATGAGAGTTTACAGTTATGATCTCTCTCTCTCTCTCTCTCTTTCGCTCTCTCGTCTCCTGTATCTATTTATATTTAAATATTGGGCACGTTAATATTCCTGAACTGTTAGTATCTTGAGATGATATTATTGTACAATAATTGTCGAAGACCAACTATATTTCTTTTCTCCTCTTTTAGTCAGTAAAAATTTGTCGATAAAAATTGTAATATCAATTGATTTCCATATTTATGCATTAACTGATGTATTTAGCCAATTAATTTACCAAAAGGACTTTAAATACTGGTATAAAAAACTAAAGAAAAAAAAACGTAAATATTCATGTTTAATTCTACGTGGAAAATTAAAACATATATTAATTAATTAATCGCTTTAATAACAAAGAAAATAAATATATAAATATAAAGTACATGTACAACCCGGAGAATTAACATAAATAAATATTAATTAATATTTTAATTATCATAATAGATTTACACAGCACATTCACACGTTGTGCTTGTATGTACAGTGTTTGGATTAATATAGAATTAAATCAACACGTTCGATCTTATATCCCAATCGACAGATCAATACGCTATTTTGATTGGTTGATGCGCTGATTGGTTAATCGTTAATCCTGATTGACAGCTCTGTAAAGAAATACCGAACCCGCGTTCGCTCTCTGGGACCGCTTCTGAATTTGGGGTTCGCTCCCTAAGTGCGCTTCGGGTTCGCTCGGGGTCCGCTACGGGTTCGCTTTGGGTCCGCTCTGGGTTCGCTCGGGATCAGCCCTAGCGGACCCAGAGCGAACCCGGAGCTGACCCAGAGAGCGAACCCGGGGTTCGCTCCGGGTTCCCTTTCTGTTAGGTTGTGTCCGGTCGGTACTGTAGCTAAAAATTGATAAGCATTATTTTGTGGGTAGTCTACACTGTGTTATAGAAACATTTGTCAGTTAAAAGACTTAAAACTCAATAGTCACCCTATGTTTAACAAAAAATGACTGAAAACAACAGCTTGTAAGAATATCAAAATAATTATTTAAAAAAAATCAAAAATTGTAGTTATCCACGTTTGTCTGAAATTCGAATATATAGTGAAACTTGAATCCATTGCTTTAAACCCTCAAAACATTTTTACAGTAAGATGCAATTGACAAAAACAGCCAAGGTCTCAGAAGGGCAAAGAATTGCAAAAGCACAAAACAGTCTTATATGCCATTTTGTTTACTATAAGTGATCATGTTGTTCAATGTCTTATTCGGGGAGGCAGTTTTATTTTTGCAATAGGCTAGAAAGCATTTTTTTGCAAAAATTGAAAGGGTTATGAGTGGATGAAACCAAAAGCAGGAATCCTCTATATAAAGTTTCTTAATACCAGCGTCCAACCCCACACGCCGTAAAGAGTTAATTTAAACAAGGAGTTTTGGGGATCAACGGAAAGTTAATGCTTTGTCACATCAACAATATTCGCCAGATCTTTCACCCTTTGACTTGGTTCATTTTCAAACTTAACGATGCCGAGTCTAATTATTTCTGCCCTAGGGATTTGGATAATTTTTTGATAATTAATTTTTACTGTTATATTTATTGTTTTAGGATTAAAAAATCAAATGTTTACCACCCCGATTTCGTATTTGGCCATCTTAAATGTTGTCAAACTTTACTATTGGACCCTATAGGAATTTGTTGGAAAATCACCAAATTGTTAAATTTTTTCCATATTGTTTTTACTTCTGCCCTAGGAATTTCTTTTTCATTCAAGTTAATGAATGTTAATTTTAAAAATCACCAAATTATGAAATTTCAAAAAAAAATCACCATCTCGATTGGTCTAGGTAGTAATTACCAAATTTAATTTTTTCGAAGCCAAATACATCTAAAATTGCCATATTACTGTATAAATACATATCCTTGCTGATGAATTATCGGTGCATACAATTTTTTTTGCATAAATAGCGATTTTTAGATTGCTAGTATGTTTCTTGGGAAGTTATGTCATCAGTTTTTAGTATGATATCCATGGACGTCTTGAACAAACAAGCGAGTCATGCGTCATTCTTCAGCGTCATGCATTGCTTAAAAAATCCGAAAATGGTGACGTTGTTAGAG
This sequence comes from Saccostrea glomerata, assembly GCA_003671525.1. Classification (NCBI taxonomy): domain Eukaryota; kingdom Metazoa; phylum Mollusca; class Bivalvia; order Ostreida; family Ostreidae; genus Saccostrea; species Saccostrea glomerata. The sequence continues at coordinate 621,489 of PRKT01000152.1, read as the reverse complement.
CCATTTCAACGTTCTTTTTTCCAACGATTGTCGTAAAATCACATTTTCAGATCAGTAAGAGTTACAAATAACATTAATTTTGTATTAAAAATAAAATAATTTTCAAAGTTTTACTATCACACAAATGACTGCATGAAATTAAAAAGCTACGCAAAGTGATGCGCACTCGAATTAGACTCGGCCTCGTTAAAAAACACCTTTCAGAAAAAAGTACAGGAAATCATAGAATCTGCCATATTCTAGCATACGAAGGACCATATTCAAAAATGTGTTCTAAAAACAATCAGAAATTGGAGAAAAATGTAACTGACCTGTGCTTTAATTACAAGAGAATATTGAAATTGAATCATTAAGGCTAAATTTTTGAAAAAGGTTTTTTTGTTTCTTTACGAGCACCGTAACAGTTTTTTTTATTGAACAGTCCTCGTAAATGAGGTTCGAAACTGTTAAGCCTAATACGAACTCTTTCATAGCAATGGTGTCTTTTAAAAATCTCCAGTTAATTTTTTTTTTGTAAAAGTTGTGACCAGATAATTTTTTTTTTAACTTTTGTAAAATAATTTCAATAATTTAAGAAACTAAATTTCCGAGCTTGTAAAGCGGTTTGCTTCCAAGGTCATTACTCCTACAGTGACGAATAAGATAACCAAGTATATCTTCAAAACGTGAAATATGATTTAGTTTTTGTTTTAAGGTCGCTGAACGAGGACCTGAGGATCCCTGCCAGCATGTCTGACGATCTAAACTATCTGATCTAAGGTTTTGTCCACTCGATCTTAATACTAATGAAATAAAAGCCCATCTGATGATTGAGGAACCCACATATCATTCACTAGAAGCTATTGTTGTATGAAATATAAAACACTGAGTTATAGTCTATACTCCTGAAGTAATTTTTGCACATAGTATTCTTATATATGACTTATAGGCTGCAGACTTCCACCTTCGCAATGTTTTTATTAGATCTTCCGATTATCCTGTAATTTCCAGTGCTGCTACCCTTATAGCTTTAACTTTATGTTACAAAGCAAGGGGACATTAAGTCTCATTCGTCTGCCCGTGTGTCAGTCTGTTTGGATGTCTGTCCGTCACAAAGACTTTGACCTTGCTCATAACTTTTGATTAAGTGGAGAAATGACTTTCATAATTCAAATATTTATTCTTTGTGACAGGACCTTTCTTTTGGTACCACCAAAGAATAAGATAGGAAAAGAGCCAATCTAGGCCCCCTCTTCAAAAAAAAAAAGAATAATATGATATGTAATCCAAGGGTATATCCAAGCCTAACAGGAAATGATTTTTTTTTTGGTGTTATCCCTGTAATTTGGTTGCCTCGCAACACATCAAACATAACAACCATGAATTGAATTTAAAGTCAATTTCGGAAATATTTATTTATAGAATTATGTATGTGTTCCATATATATTTTAAGTAACACATGATAAAAATCATTTAAATCCTAGAAACATTGTAAATTGTAGGTGAAATACAGAATTCAATTTTCTATGGCAACCAAAAAAGTCCCTAGTTACAACTTTAAATGCATAAAAATATTGAGAAAAAGGGATGTTTGTGTACAATGACATGAAATTGTAAGGTTCAATGTTGGTATCTTAAGGATTAAGATCTACATGTATGTATCTTTAGAATTAAAAAAAATTTGTCCTACAGGCATCAAAGAAATCCTTAGCAACAGCATTACAGTCATGTAAAATATGTATAAAAGTGTAGGAAGATTTCTTAACAGTTTGTATGCAACCACGGTGAGCATCAGGATAACAAATAATAATGTGACAGTCACATATTTTTGTGTATTTTATGTACACTGTATATATACCTAAAATAAAATGGACGAGAGAAAAAATTAAACTTTCAGTTACCCAATAAACCCTTAGTAACCATATAAATCCCTAGTAACCAAATTAAATATAAAAAATAAAGAACTATGCACGGTAATTCTCGATTACTGCCTACATGTTACACTTGTTTGAAAATTGATTGAATATTAATGGCAACATGGTTTATGGCTTTATTCAAGTTTTACAAAAACTATAATGTTATATATATCATTCTTTTGCCAAATACTAGTATGTTTTGCGAAAATCCATACAATTATCTACTAGCATACACAGATAAAAATATGTTCATTTCGATTAATGGACTTGGGGTAGTCGGCAGAAAAAAAAACATTTGTAGCTCTTTTTATTTATTAAACTTATTAGACATTTCTTTATGTACTAAATATTTTTCTCTTTCAAAATACAGCAGCAATGACCTCTCATTTTTATATTAATTAAGAGCATCACTTACTTTCTGCAATGATTGTATTTTGCATAAAGTCACTCTAACAGATTTGATCCATACATGTATTTTATGAGACTAGACTATTGCCACATAAAATGCAGTTTTTCTTTTGGCATCTGTAACTACAAATTGGAGACTTAATTGATACTTAACCGTAGTTGTCGCGTGTTCGAAATTAGGTTAACGTAATATGTTCGTACAATTAGCGGGTCGCAGGGTTGGGCGTTTATCTAAGCTCGCTCGGTTCTTTGAATATCAAGTTGTTAGGTAGTAAAGGACACTGTGTATTAAGAACTTTTTGTGTAAAAAAAATGGACGATATACAAATTGAATCTTCTGTAGATGATTTGAAATCGGGATTATCTTGAGATTATTGAATATTGAAAATAAAAAGCTAACGAACACCATCCTGTTTGTGTATGTTGATTATTTAGTTCTTAATTAATTTATTATATTTGGATGAACGAAGTGAAGGAGAATATAATTTATCAAAACTAGCTAGAAACCAAATCTGTCAGAGATGGTAGAATCTTTATGTTTGCAAAGATGAACTATAAAGAACTATATGCAGTATATTGCATATATTTGCCCCCACAAAAGTTAAATTTTGAAAACTTCCTGAAATGTGCTGAATTCAATTAATTGTACAAGAAATATAAATTAACAGAAAATATTATAGTGTCAAAGCAGTGTATTCACAATTTCTGTTTTTATGACGTCATAAACTAGTCCGATATTATATCCTTTTTTAGAAAGAGGACAAAATGGACAAAATTTCATCAATTTTAGCTTTAAAATTCATAGAGGCAAGTTTGTTTAGGAACAATATTGACATTTTTCATTGATATTATCATTCTACACATTATATCAAAATTTTGATCCTGAACACACATGCGCTCGGTGCTTTTTACTCAAAATATCGACGAAATATGTACATTTTTCTGTAAAATTCATAAAAAAAGAAATTTACATCATGTTTGCGACGTCATTACGTACATATGGCGTCATTACTTATGAAAATATTCAGTGCTTTGAAGTCAGCGTATACTCCCCTGTTTAAGAACTTAATTAAATATATCTCCATCAAAGTTTGATTTGGGGGGCAAATATTGACTATTACCGAATAAAGTTCTTTGTACCCTTGAGGCTATACTAGAAGCTGCATTCAAAACCGTATGTGCATTACAGAATAATCAGAAAATACATGTAACTGATAATCCCACGAATTTTATTTCATTTCCACGATTTTTATTTCGTTTCCACGAATTTTATTTCGTGGCCACAAATAGAAAAAAAACCTCATACTATGTCCTATACCAGCTACCGTAATTAGCTGAATGGATAGGGCATTTTAGGGGCTCCCACATACATGTAGCAGAAAAAACAAAGGGACATGGTTCTTTTCTCCTATGATTTAAAACTGTTGTATTAAAGATTTTAGATGAATGAAAAGTGTCAAACATAAGGTCGAAATGATAGTGTGTTTACAAAGAGGCAACTATATATGTAATTGTAAGCATGGGTTTAAAAAGGCATTTTTACGTCGCAGCATTGTTAAGGCTTGAATAAGGGGGCGGGGCCTAATTTATACTGGAAAAGTTTACTGTGACGTAACACAAAAATATGACTTTTATGTATTTCTCAAAATACCCGAAATTGAAATAACTTGCAACTTTTAACTGTATAAGCATAATAAACAACAATAAAACTAGTCAATGCATTAAAAAAACTTGCTAGTTAAATCCCATGTAGCTGGTTATAAACAATGCACTGATCGCGATAAACTTGTAAACATGACGTCATTTTGGTAAACATGACGTATTACATGTGCTGTGAGAGGCAGATTGAGGATTTTTTCTAACAATGAAAAATGCGTTTTATTATTAAACGGAATTTATTTACAGGTTTTAAATAGTCGATTAATACCAAGGTAAAGCCTTTGTTTAGTGCGATTGTTAATTAACTACAAAGAGAATGTATTTTATTAATTATGTCGTGTTTTATGTACAGGTTACGTATATTTTACATCGAGATGCCTCATAAAATCGTACTTTCGCAAGGGCATACACTGCATAGATCTGAACCATTTTTAAAATATAGATAAAGGATATATTCCTTAACTTGAAAAGTGCTGCTGCTTTCTTTAAATCGAGGCCGTGATTTTATAAGTACACAAAATATTTGGTAAAAGTCTAACATATTTCGACATTGGCCTATTTACTTAAACATTTCAATATTAAAACGCAAATTCTATTCAAAGCAGCAGCACTTTTCAGAAACTACAAAGTATACAGAAACAATTAATAGCTTGAATTTTTAATTTCAATAAGGGTATGCCCTTGCGATATTGAAATTTGTTATTGACCTACATTCCGTGTACCTACTATGCGTTCATCACGTGACTGTCCATCGATGGGACCAAACTCTATACAGTACAGAGTATGTTATACTATGCTATTTCCATAAGTATTTAAGTTCTATGATAAAAGAATAGCTGAATAAAAATAAATTCAATTTTAAAAACAATTCCCGTTTTTGCACTTTTATTTTCCGTTGATTTCTCATAGTAAGCCTTAACAGTGCTGCGGTGTATGCAACCTAAATTCTAGAAAGTTATATGATCTTCCTGCTAAGTTCCTGGGTCCCGTTTCATCAAAGGTCGTACGCCCAGTCGTAGCGCTACGCCGGTGTAAAGTCGGAACTAGCTCGAAGAGTTGCGTTTCATTAAAGAGCGTTGTAGCAACCTCTAATGATAAAACGCCGCTTAATGATACAAATAGCATTAAGCGTTGCAATTGCAACGCCTAATGCCATAAATTATTGCATTAATAGCTGACATCCTCAACAGCTAATACTAAATCGCCGCTTAATGATATATACTGAAAGGATTTAGAAACGCATATTAAACTTTTGAGTTAAATTATAACAATTATTTCAAATATGTTTTTCAGCATCTTTATCATACGTTTTAATTCATCTTTAATCAACAAGTTACCAAAATTTTGTGTGATTTTGAGCGATAGTTCTTGAGATATTGATATCAATATGGTGACACCCCCAAAAAATAAAACTAAAAATTCTCATAATCTCCCTTTCTCATCCGTAACAAACTTGATTTTCCTGTGCATTGAGTTCACCAGAGCTGGCCAAGCTCGCGGCCCAAATTAGAGCGGAGAGTTCCTGTCAGTTTAGGGTGAAAAAAGTGAGTATGTTTGTCTGCTGTATAAATATCAGTTTCAGTGATAATGCCTTGACAATAACCGAGGTGGCGTGATTAAAAGCCCTATCTTGTTGTGACGTTGGTACGCGCCAACGTCACCTTCATGGTTGGTTGAAAATGTTTTTGCTTCAATGATCCTTTCATAAACAATTGTTACCTCATTTGGATTGTTACATGTACACGTTACATTTTGAATTTATCATTAAACAATTTGTATAACAACTTGGCGAGAAATTCAAGAGCACAATATTTTACAAACTGGATGTAGATAATTTAAATATATACACATTATTTAAATTACATCTAGAAATATTAACATTGAATTTCACAATGTTAAGCTTTAAATAATTCAAATGTAATCATTGTTTTGATATATCCACGTTTTTGCTTTCCTTTTTTTTTTGCCTTTTTTATTTTGCTGATCAAAATTTGTCCCTTGTCTGTCGTTGTTGTAGTCGATGTCGTCGTCGTAGTTATTGTCGTTGTAAATTTTTCACATTTTCATCTTCTCAAGAATCACTTGGCCAATTTCAACCAAACTTGCTACAAAGTATTCCTGGGTAAAAGGGGATTCAAGTTTGTTCAAATGAAGGGCCAAGCCCTTTTCTAAGTGGATATTATTATGAATTAGAGAAAAATGAATGGCGTCTTTAAACATTTTCTTCTTAAGAACCACTGGGACAGGAAAAATGAAACTCATCTGGAATCATCCTTAGGTAGTGTAGATTCAAGTTTATTCAAATCATGATCTCCGGGGGTAGGTTGGGGCCAAAATGGCAGATCAAAGTTTTACATAGGAATATATAGGAAAAATCTTTAAAAATCTTCTTCACAAGAACCACTGGACCAGGAAAGATGAAACTCTTGTGGAATCATCCTCATGTAGTGTAAATTCAGGTTTGTTCAAATCATGACCTCCATGGGTAGGATGGGGCCAAAATGGCCGATCAAAATTTTACATAGGAATATAAAGGCAGACTCTTTCAAAATCTTCTTTTCAAGAACCACTAGACCAGGAAAGTTAAAACTCGTGTGCAATCATCCACAGGTAGTGTAGATTCCAGTTTTTATTCAAATCATGACCTCCGGGAGTAGGGTGGGGCCAAAAAGTTTTAAATAGGAATATATAGGCAAAATCTTTAAAACTCTTCTTCTCAAGAACCTCTGCATAAGGAAAGATGATACTCATGTGGAATCATCCTCAGGTGGTATAGATTAAAGTATTTTCAAATCATGACCTCCGGGGGTAGGATGGCGCCAAAATGGCCGATTAAAGTTTTACATAGGAATATATAGGAAAAGTCTTTAAAAATGTTCTTCTTAAGAACCACTGGACCAGGAAAGATGAAACTCGTGTGGAATCATCCTCATGTAGTGTAGATTCGAGTTTGGTCAAATCTTGACCCCCGGGGGAAGAGTGGGGCCAAAATGACCGACCAAATTTTTACATAGGATTATATAGGGAAACTTTTTAAAATCTTCTTTCAAGTACTTCAAAGCCATTAGTAATACTTATATGGACTCATCCTTAGGTAGTGTAGATTCTAGTTCGTTCAAATCATGATCTCCTGTGGGGTTAAAATTCACCCCCCCCCCGCAACCTCGGTAAACGATTAGTTCTGATCTGATATGTGCTTTTTCCTAGCCGATGTGCTCAGGTGAGCGCTGTGGCTCCTGGGCCTCTTTTTATTTATATATACCTGCAATTTTTAAAAATCTTACCATTGTGCTCTTGAGTTTTATGAATAAAATTAAAACGTAAAGAGGGGGAGGGGGGTATTTTGAAAAGATTTACACAGAAATAAGGATATTATAGTACAAAACATTTAGTACAAGCATTAAACTCCGGAATATTTTGGGAAATGTGGAGAAAATGGTAAACTCAAAGAGAGAAGGAGAGCTATTTAGCCTCCTACATGTAGTACAAATATATTTAGAACAACGAATCAATAGAAACACTAAATTATCATCCCTTAAACCCATTTTCAGATCAATGATAACTGGGATCTACCTTAAGTCTCAGCGATGACAGATTATATACTGAAAACCAACAAAATTAATATAGTTCGATATACATGTAATTATTTCTTGACAAGATTCATGAAAAGGTATTAGCACACAAACACTAGATCCATGCCGATGACAATATCTTGTAGATGCAAAACCGAAGTGACGTCAAAATCCTTGCTCTTTCTTGACATGCCCTTAGATTAGGAAAAAGCTATTTTCTAACCAGGAGCAAATATTAAAATTATTTTGATTTGTGTAAAAGAAAATTAATTCAATCTTAAATTTTTAATGAAGTTGCAAGTCTCATTTTTTGTTACAAGGACATTTTTTGAATAAAAAACATGATATATAGATAACCTATTCATCTTTGTTGATTGTTAAAAAGAAGGAAGAAATAAAGGCAGTATTTTCAAGAAAGATTATGTATAATACTGCTTCTAAGAACTACAGATACTGTATTTTAATCAGCCACTACTTTATGCAGGCAAAAAGAAACAATATACAAAATAAACAAAGAACACTTGTGCCTCAGTTTGATTGTTTCAAATATAAGTACCCCGAAAAACGGACGTGATAGTTTTCTTCTCAACTGTATTCTATCTGAAATTTATTTAAAGGCTTTTTTCTAATTTTTCAGTTATGTTTTGATCCTCATGAAAGTACTAGTATACTAAATTGTAATTTTTCGTTCGGGGGTGATTACTATTAATTTATTTCTTTAATTATAATGATTTATTATCATACTGTTCATCTAAATATACTTCTTTAACAGATTATCTTGAAATGGTATTTTACAAAATGGCATTTTACGAAATTTCATAACCACATATGAACCTCCCAAATAGAATTCTTCCAGCATTAAGGAAGAAACAGACTTGAATTACAATAGCACATTATGGAACTCATTCGGATATCTAATTGACGAAACGCTTCACAGAAGCTGGGATGAAATAAAAATATCTCTCTACTGATTTTTTGAATGCTATCAATCGAAAACTATTTTTTGAATGCTATCGATCATGGTTGCAGAACTGTAGCTCTCCGAAAAACAAATGATAGACCGGAGAGCTACAGTGCACCCATTATATCTGGTGGTTAATAAAAAAAATAATCTGTTGACCCTCTAGCCTCCTTAATCATAAGAAATCAATCAAGGAATTTTTGTTGTTGGGTTACCATTTACGTCTTTCTTATTTAGCGTATTTATATTTGAAGCAGATATGTCATGCTCTGTGGTGTCTTTCAATTCAGACTCAATGGGATGTATTTTATCGACATAGGAATGGAATTAACAGTTGTTAATTGACTATATATATATCGTCGAAAAGTATCTAAGTGTCGAGTTGAAGGCCAAAGTAGGTGGTGAAGAGTTAAAAGTCACAGGTTTTTTTCCCTTTAATGAAGAATTTTTAAAAATAAATATTGATTCATATGAACTCAAAGATATGTCTGCCTATACAGAGAATTTTGACAAATTATTAGAAAAAACTGTTTTAATCAAAACTACCAGGTACATACATGTTAAATATTGTCAAAGTGAAACTCAAGCACATTTTGAAATCAATTATTCAGTTCTTGTTGGTTAATTCAAAGCATGTAGGGATGGAAAAATTATGCAAATGATCAACGACAAAGTGCAAAGCAGCTCTCTATGATGTCTCAAAAAATAATAAAAATAAACAAACAAAATAATGAAATGAAAGAAAATTTTATGCATTTTTATTACATGTATATGATCAATATTAGGAAATACCAGAAAGTTTAAGAACGGGGCCATGGATTTGACGATTTTTTTAAAAAGAATTTTTGCAACTTATCATATACTAATCATTTCTGCTTAGTATGTCAGAACAGAAAGAATGATTTTTGAAGAATTAATGATTTATACTACATCACCAATTAAGCCCCACATTAAAACACATGTGGTACACATTACTCAAAGTCATGAATTGTACACTATTGAAAGAGAATTTTTTGCTTAAGTCCGATGAATTTGACCTGTGAGATATGAATGCCATAGCCACATGCACTCATAAGTTATGAACAAGGTTAAAGTTTTTGCGGAAAACAGACAAACAGCTGGACAGAGGAAAAACTATGCAGGGCCTTTCTGCGAATCTTCGATTACGGGGGCATAAAAGAATTATAAAATGTTCAAAAACACAAACATGTCCGTCCTCTAACCTCATCTGTAACCCAATCATTTATTCCTTTAAGGTATTTAAAATAAAGACAACATAGCTTTAAATACTGACACATTGTCACGGTCTACGTAATCAACTTCAAAATATCACAAAGACGTTTTGGCAAATGGTATAGATAAACCCAACCTTTGTCTTCAGATATATTGCGAACCAAATTTAAAAGGCTTGTAATTGTTTTTTTGTGACACAATTACCATTAATTTATTAGAAACATGGGTATCTTGTCTCTCTTTTTCGGAACATTTACAACGTTTTTTCTAATAGGTAAGACATCCTTTTACTATGACATTTTATTATTAGAAATACATTAAATTAACTAATTGTAATTCAGAGACTAGCATCCTTTGATGTGGTGTGGAGGGATAAACGAACACTTCACATACGTTTTAAGTACTGTTCCGTCAATATACTTGTACATGTATCTGTTATTTATCTATTTTTGATATATTAATTAGATATAATTTTGTTTTCAATTTCAGGATTCACAGAGTGTAGCCATGATAATTACTGTTACTACTCCTTTGCCTACTCTTATTATTGTGAAAACAAATGGTTTGTAACTTTATTTTATAATGTTCAATTTTGTACATGTAACAGATATCTTTAAATATATAAATGTATTAACTTTGTAATTGCACAGAGGTGCACAGCGGCAACATACTAGTGAAGAATTTTCAACATTAAATTGAGCGCAAATTATAAATTTGTAGAAAATGACCGTCACGACTTTCTTTATTATTTATTCCGTTTTACTGACGGAATTTTTCCGTCAGTAAAACGGAAGAAATAATCAAAAATGTTGCATTTAATTAATTGATTTGAGTTGTCACTGACAATGTAATCATTTCTTTATGAATCTACACGATATTGTATTTTTTAATATAACTTATCAGCATCAAGTTATGAACTAATGATTTTTTTTAAAGAGCTTGCTTAAACAAAAAATGATTATATTTAAAAATAGAAATGAATACAATTGATTGTTGATGATAATAACATTGAGATTTCTGGTTTCCTTTAGTGAAGATGAACTGGAGACAGGGGCTCTCATAGGAAGCATTATTGGAGGAGTTGTCGGACTTGCCATCATTACTGGAATAACTATCTGTATCTCCATGCACATCTACAACAAACATAAGAATTACATCCAGCCCCACAATGGCGCCATTATATACCGTCCTCCCGCCAACCCACATCATCAAGGAACCGTCCAACACAGTAAGTCTAACATGATAACCAAAGCTACCCTTTTACTTATATTTGAAGAAAAAGTCCTTGTTGAAATACATAACTTAACATTTAAATGCAAAAATATATACATAATAAAATTTAAAATTGAAATGCGATTTTTTAATGATATAAAATGTTTTGCTGAATTAAACTTTTTTGCATAGAAATGTTATTACACAAATTACATGTAATACAATTATACTGTATAAACACAATAATGATGAGGTATTTTCTACTCCTCCTAGGCATTAATGTTACAACCCAACAACCTTTTAGATATTGATTTTGGACAACAAGCACAGGCCATTATGGATCGTATTAGAAAAGGATCTACATGTGTAGTTCATTCGGATGTTTAAATTTTCCTTCTTCATCTTAAGTGTACTTTGTTCGAAATTACATAAGTACATGTACTGTCATAAAGAAATCAAAATCAAAAGGAAATTTGGAATTTACTGCCTCTTGATTATTCATATCTACACTTTGACAAATAAAAATCGAACTGAGTTGTATTTTTATAGGTGGTTTACATTTTATGTTTCAAAATTATTCTAACCTATAGAGCTTTTATTGTGAAAAGAAATTGTTAGAATATTTTGATTTACATTCTGTTTATGGATTTAAATTATGTTCATGTTTTATCATTATAAACAGTTTATATGAGTTTATATGATACATATATATATGTAACGTTTGATGGAGTTTTATATAATTATTTTTCTTTTTATTTTTTATGATTTATTTTTTGTGAAAACAGAGCTGTGAATCTGTTGTGTTATTTTACTGTTTGTAACAGGTCAAGGACATTAAAGAGGTTAATTTAAAAGAAAGATCACAGGATGGACTTTGTATGTCTTTTCACATGATTTGCTGATGATTTCCCCCTGTGTGCCATTGAATTTCCATAGGGGACATTGACTCTAAACATCGTATGACTCGGATTAAATTTGACAACACTGTTTAAAAAATAATTTAGATTTTAAGACTAGAAGCACAAAGTGAAAAAATAATTAAGAATGATAAAAATTCCTGAACGGGATGTAATAGTTAATAGATTTATTGAAATATATATATACAAAAAAAAAGTAAAAATTTCTGGAGGCATTTTCTGTAAATTTCTTCCTAAATCATCGCAATCTTGATTTTCAGTTGCTACTTTTATTGTACTTAACTTTGGAAAGTATGGTTTAGATTTTCATTCGTTTTATCTTTTGCTGAGCAAGTACTTTTTTGGGAAGCTTTTGAAAAATTAAAACGATATTATTTTCACAATAAATTAAACTCTTTTACAAGGGATGTGACTCTTCGAATTCCCTTGCACAATCGTAGGATCCCTTATCAAAAGATGCTTTGTTCTGTGTTTGCTTGCCATGGCAACAATTCTGATGTAGAAGATGAAAGTGAAAAAAGTAAAAAAAATTGACGACACGGGGAGATGATTCGAAAAGCACACCTTAGCTTTGGTTAAGATCCGGGTAAATTATGTTTTGTACAAACGATATTTTACATTTGTAATCCATATAACCCGAGCAATTGTCCATTTTAATTATTTATTATTTTTCCTCTATTATCAAGACAGATAGATTAGCAAATTATGGCCGATGGCCAACGGTATTTTTAAAAAAACCCATCATATTTCAGTTAATTGTTCTTCCCTTATGCTGACGCTTTTGTAAATTTAGATGTCTTTAAACATTAAGGTAATTTTAAAAGGAAGTAGAACAATAAATCATTTGTCGTAATTGTATTATTTTGCATTGCTTCTGGTCGAAGAACTAGAAGCCATTGCTAATCTGTAGTATAATTGATCATGCATTTTATTAATGTTCCGAAACGTTAAACATAAATAATCAATACATCTAACAATCAACAAAAAATGGAGTCGTCTGTTAGAATTGGATGCATTTTTCTACTTGTCGTTTTTGTCGGTAAGATTAAATATCAACATGCTTAAACCACGAAATTCTTTCCTTACTTTTATAAGAATAATATTTTCTTTGTTTTTCATTCGGTTTTGTTGCTTTTTCTCTTCTTTAATTTTTTTTTCTCATTAAATAGGGTGGTTAGATAAGTTTATATAAAATTAATCTACAGAGACTAGCTTATCATGCTTAGAGATCGAATTTAATTTCATGAGATTGTATTGAGATTGTATTGAACGAATTTAAAGTAATTTTGTTTACAATTATTTGAATTTAATAACAATTTTAAAACAGTGATTTTGATTAAAATGATTGTTTGTTTCCTTTCAGGAGTGTGCCATGGCAAATATTGCTATTACGATGGATATAATTGGGCATATTACTGCGAATCTCAATGCAGGTGGTACCGATATATAGTCAACGAATGATTGTTACTTATTCTGATTAAACATTCCAATGACTTGACTACTTATTTAACACTCATTAAATTCCCAAATGTTTATAAACTATTTTTATTGACAAGGTTATTGAACTTTTAAATGAAATTCAAGCCTCAAAGTTAAAATGAACTTATTTCTATCTTTCACCAAAAATCCATTTTGATGGCAATATACATGTACCTTTCAATTATTTTTCAAATGCAATAAATATAAAAGATTTTCGCATGTATTTTATAGAATACGTATTGTAATATTACAGTGAAGGCGCCAGTGTTGTAGGTGGAGTTGTGGGCGGGGTCCTAGCCGTTGCTATAGTAATCGGAATAACAGTGTGTGTTTCCGTACACCTGAAGTTTAAGCAGCATGAAAATAGAACACATCAGAATAATGGAGCAATACCACATCGCCCGAACACACTTTCCCCTCTTCATGCTCAAAATTCAAGTAAATTTTTTTCATTAATAAATAATATCAGCACAGCTGTCCTCTTAATCTAAAGAAAAAATGTGCAGCTAAACTTTTAAAATGCATTGTCATGTATGATATAATTTTACGATTTGCAGACTTTTTATGGTTTTTTGTAGGTCATGTTCCTCCTCCTCCTGCATACATGTATCAGGAACCAAATAGGGGGCATCATTCTGGTACACCTGGTCACATGTAAATCTGCAATTAGAGGTCATCAGTATGTTGACAATTTAAACTTTTATATTTACTTTTCATTGGCGAATGACCATTCTAAAAGTATTTCAATTTGATTCAGTGAATCTGTATAACACTCTTTCACAAATAAAAAAAATCCGAATTATGATTTTAGTTTTAACAAACTTATAATTATAGTCAAAACATTGCAGAGAGCAGGAAATCTTTTTTTTTTTTAAAAATGAACACTTTACATTCCACTCCATACAAACCTTTTAAAAGGAAACATTTTGAAATATTTCATAATGGCATATA
>PRKT01000152.1:542241-607067 GCA_003671525.1 Saccostrea glomerata | reverse complement strand
ATATATATATATATATATATATATATATATATATATATATATATATATATATATAAATATATATGTTTTTGTGTCTTTATATATATAAAGTACAATATACATGTATACAGTGTATAATAGATAATAATTTTCAATAGAGGAAACGTTTTTATTACCGAGTTATATCTTTAGGTTAAGCAAATTGACACACATTATTCCTATTCAACCATAAAGTCCATGATTGGTTAAAGAATTAATATATTCAGTCTACTTGATGAATTCATAGGACTCACGGTGGGTGTGACCGGTCCACAGGGAATGCTTTCTTTGCCTATTTACCTGATCCCTCCTCTGGAATATCCAGGTCTCTCCCTGTTAAAAGAATTGTGTTGTCCGATTTCTGATATCGCTGTTCGCTGTCTTCATAATTAAAAAGGAACGAGTATTTCTTGGTACAATGTAACAAGAACTTTGTACCTATTATCTAAATGAAAAAAGTAAAATAGTGGCTTAATGCAATATTCAAAACCAGGACTGGTCATTAACGATTCATTTGTTGACGATTGCCGAGATTCCGCACAAATATAAAAAAAATCTACATTATTAAATATACTTAAAAAAACTAGAGAAGTTTATAACAAATGAAAAGACAAAATGTTAACAAAATTCTTTTACATTAGTTTACTAATACGTTCTATTTCCACTATTGAAGAGTGATAGTTCTTAGTGAGTCCTTTTGTGAAAAAGTCGGAGAATGTACAAACCTCGCGGGATTTCTGGGAAAAACGTAACATAAACATGTAAGCAACATGTTGAATGTCGATGAATAAATACTAACAAAATGCATATGAAATATTTTATTGTTGTGGACTTTATTTAAATCATGAGTAGAGATGACAAGGAAATTAATTTACATCTATTGGTGATCGTAAATATCTATTTATCGTAATGGTACATTTAAAGACAATACATATACCTCGGAAAAGTCGTATTTTTTATTAATGGACGATAAAGTTAGGGTTTTCGCTCTCTTTCATATGTCTTTTAGTTCTTTTATTCTTTGGTTAGAATGACAAATGCACTAAACATTTAAAATTGGATTGAGATTGGCATGATTTGTATTATCCGCAACGCCATGTTGTCCCAGTCAGATGACCAAACGCGCCTCTTATTCTGAAGAGTTCACTAATGGAAATACAACGTATTAAAAACACTCTGTATTCTTTATTTGCATTAAAAACATTTCATATATGAACTGTTGAATAAAAAAAAATTCCACTCTCGTAGTTTTTTATTCCTTATTTCCTGAAAAGTTGAAAGATTTTTGTTTAACCTGTAAGATATTTGTTCACATATACATGAAGTTCTGATAGTCAAAAAATAAAAATAAATACTAATCTCATTCATATCCCAAAACTACCAATCAGACAGATTTACATGTAGGGTGTACGATGGAATCTATATTAATTTTTACATACTCGATAGTTTATGAACAAACTTAGTTATTCTAAGAGTAGTTAACAATACATTAATATAATTATATGTACATGAAAAACTGTAATCAAAATAAAAAGCAATTCGGTTAAAACATATTTAAAATTGCATACTTATACATGTAATATATCTGGAGATCCTCTCTCTCTCTCTCTCTCTCTCTCTCTCTCTCTCCTGACATTTAAAGACTTAAAACCTTTTCTGCTTAGTATATTTCTAGTTTCTACATACGTAGTTTAATAAAAATTCAAATAAAAAATGGGGGTCAATATGCTTCTTTTGATGCTACAATATATTTGATATGACCTTTTTTCACTGAAATTTTTGTCTTTATTAAAAATGACATCTTCGACGTTTTCCCCAAGAGATTTTTATCCAATTAAAGCATGAAACAAAATGAAATCTAATTGTTTTAAAAAAAGAAACACATAAAAATTGTGACCAAGAACAATTTCAAAATTGCTTCGCATAATCAATTATAACTGACCTTTCTGCACTAATAAAATGTGATTTTACTGGCATTGAAAATTTAATAAGCAAGAAAATTATTTAAAATCTTCAACTTTTTCTGAATTTAAGCAAATGGGTCAAAGTTATCTTTAATATTTAGAAAAGAACATCAAAAGTGGGGGGTATGTGATGTAAATTTTCAGATATTACTAAAAAAAGTGTAAATTTTATGTTAAAATTGGCTCTATTTTCCCGGATTTTTAGAATATTTTTCCTAAATTTGTCAACATTTTGTTGAATGAATTCGTAAGAAATAATTTAATAGATATTTCAGAACCAGCATAAGTCATTTCATTGCGAATAACAGCTTTTTGTGCAATCAGCATGGAAAAATAGGAATCTAAAATGTTATAAGTCAAAAGAGAAAAAAAAAAAGATTATTTTCTTCCAAGAAACCTTCCGCCACAAAATATAGTTACTAGCTGAATTCTACTTGAATGGAATATATTTTTTTTTCATTGAATATAGTTCAATTTGCATTTTAGAGTCCACATTTAATGTTAGAACTTAAAAATGATGCAGAAGTTTTTAAATAAAGGACACGACCAAAATCCGCTCAAGAGCTTAATAACAAACGTCCTTAACGACGTTGACTCCTGATATCTAAAGTCTTAAACTTTTTTGTCAAGTATATTTTCACTTTCTACAACCATAGCGTAATTAAAAATCAAATCAAAATATGGGGGCCAATAGGCTTCTTTTGGCGCTACAGTACATTAAATATGACCTTTTTGCACTGAAATCTGCGTCTTAATAAAAAAATTACATGTTTAACGTTTCCCCTCCAATATTTTATCCAAAAAAGCATGAAATAAAATTAACTATAAGTCTTTTTTTTTAAATTGACACTTTAAAATTGTGACTAAGAAAAAAATTCAAATTTCTTCGCATAATCAATTATTTGACCTTTCTGCACTCACAAAATGTGTTTTTACTTTCACTGAAAATTTAATTTAAAAAAAGAATAATTTTAAAGTCTTAAACTTTTGATTAATTTAAGGTCAAGAACTACTAAATAACTTTAGACTAATTTTTTGGTGCAAGATCCATTATGACGTAATCAATTTCAACTTTCGTTTTCCCGCATTTTACGGCTTTAGCAGAATTATGTAGAATAAAAGGTATTTTCATGACATTTAATTTGAAATCATATGTAATGTAAACCGGATACCTATATTAAACTTGATATTGATTTAAAAAAGAGGCCACGAACATACTAATTACCGTTTTCTGAGAGACTGTAGGCAATCTGGATACATTTCCCTATCGAATATGAAAAAACTCCCCTATCAATGACTGGTTTTCTAAATTTTTCATTGAAAATGACAGTTTAAAATACAGTTTTTTATCTTGTTTACCTAAATATTATACCCCAAAAGACCTTATTTGACCAAGCTTAAGTTGTAAAGCATCAATAAAGGAATTTATTTCTCAAATTTGATAAATCTGTAGGCACCTTTTATTTACTAGATCTTGATCTTAAGCAGATAGGTCAAAGTTACCTTACATATTCATAAAAGAACATCAGAAGTGGGTGTATATAATGTAAATTTTTAGATATTGCAAAACATTTGTCAATTTTATGTTAGATTGGCTCAATTTTTTCCTGAACTTTCAGAATATATTTACTCTATTTATAATAATTCGTCGAAAGAATTCATAAGAACTAATTCAATAGATATTCCAGAGCAAGCATAACACATTTCACTGCAAAAACACTTTTTTTTGTGCAACCAGCATGGAAAAATAGGAACGTATTATTAACAGAAATGTATAAAGTTAAAAAAGGAAAAAAAGGTATATGTCTTTTAAAAAACCTTCCTCCGCAAAATATTATTCCTGGCTTAATCCCAAGTGAATGGAATTTAATTGATGTTTTTGCAATAGATATAGTCTAATTTGCATTGTAGAATCTAAATTCATTGTTAAAACTTAAATATTACAGAATTTTAGAAAAAAGGTCTAAACCAAAATTGAGTGAAAAGCACAGGGTCGAACGTCTTTAAGGAAAGTTGAACCTCTCAATTTTTATGTACATGAATACCAAAAACATTGAGAATCGTAAGCACAGAAGGTATTAAAAAATCATTTTATACATTTCAAGAATGATAACAATAAGTGTTAAGTGCATTGTTCTTTCCACATTGCCTAAAAAATTGATCGTAAAAATAAAAAAAAAATGACGAATAAAAATTAGGTCAGACTCCATTCTATGCAACCTTGGATGGACATTTGAAAATTTATAAACTTCAACGTAGATTCCCTATTTAAGATAAACGTAAAGTAAACGAGCCGATACAAATAAATTGGAATCGGTGGGTTTAAAGTACCGACAAAACGCTCCGACGAACACTGTGATTTGTAAATCCTTCTCTCAGTGAGTCATGCAGGAAGATGTACTGTTCCTAAAAATATCGTAGAAAATAGAACAGTATAAAAGGTGTCTAAAAGGAATGAAATACCAATGTTACTTCATATAGAACAGAGCAGGCAAAACTTTTTTACAAAGCAGATCAAATGAATATTTGTAAAAAAAAAAAGCGCCAGAAATAATTTAGAACAGATATCTCTCAGAAAAAAATAAAACACGTATTCGTTCGGATAAATATAAAGTCTTGCAAAATTTGATAGAGAACATTTTCCGTTGATGAGACATCCTTTTTGGAATATACAGTGAAGGTCAAGAGAGGAAAAAAAACTTACGCAAGTCTGTATAGATTTCCCACGTTGATGTCGAAGAGAAGCTACGTATCCTTTGACATCAATCGTCTGCTCAGCAGCGCCCTCTTCCAGGAGATAATCAAGGGCGATAGATGTCCCTGTTCTACCAATCCCTGCGCTGAAATAAACTGGAGTTATTATTGACAAAAACTCTTTCTATGTTCATTTAAAAGTTCTAAGACAGTAAATTTATGGTTATATTATTGAAATATTAAAAGAAATTTTTTCCAATTCAATGAATTATTTTATTGTTAAATAGCTGTTTCCTTTTCAATTTTTTGGGAATACCTGCAGTGAACAACAAGTGGTCCATCTGATGACGTCATTCCATTTCTTACTAAGTCTCTGAAACAGATTAGTGAAGTCAGATCTTCCGGGACGGAGTTGTCAGGCCACGTGGTGAAATGAAACTGTGTCACTCTTTTTTCTTCTTCCTGACACAGGGTGATAATTAAATTGTAATTGAGTGGAATGTAAATTTACAATCAAAATGAAAATTATACAGAGAACCTTCGGTCAAATGCCGAAGAAGATATTGATTTATACTGAATATAGTTTTTTGGACGGTACTTCTCTATTCCTATTTATTATAATGCTCAGAACGTTATCAGATCAAACATACTGTGTGTATTAACAAAATGCGAGAGAAGCACAGAAATTAGAGACCCATTAAACCTTTTGTCACATTAATCCCGGCATGCTTGAAACCGTTTTTTATTTGTTGTAAAACTAAAAATGTTATTCTTATTTTCCTTGAAATTCCATTGTTTGAAATACCTTTCACTTAAAAAATAAACAGTAAAAGAAAATTCCAAAGACACATAAGTGGAGGTACATGTACATGTATGTGGTCACTATCCAACTCATACAAATTCATTAATTTAATGAAATTTTATTATTTCGAAAAAATAAATAATTGTACATATAACCTGATATTGGACAATCAAATAACGTAGTAAATATTTGTTATATACATCCTCTTTGTCAAGTTTAAAGATGTATGGACCGATGTTCAGCTCAGTGTCTGGCCAGTACTTCAGACATTTCATCTGGAAAAGTGGAAAATATTCTTTATCCAAATATAATAGATTATAAAAAAGTGTCGTCAGACATTAAAAATAAACAATGTACCAGGTATTTTTTTTAAAATTTTTATAACTTAAAAGTAAAAAGGGAAACATATGCCTACACGCGTTTAATATATAAATCATCTGTCTTTTACTTAATGAGATAATTAGCTATCATCCATCAAGGTTTGTAGAAATATATATGTCCTTCACCTTATCACCTTCGTACAGGTTGGTCAACATAACGATTCTTGTGGAGTTGTTCTGCCATATTACCGTCCAAAAATCTTCTAATGTCTTAGGATTGAAAGGACCTATTTACATAAAGCTAATTGATAAATCATTCATTTCTCATCATCTATAAAATTTGACCTAAAACAAATATTTTTCAAATTTTTTTTTTCAGTTCAATTCTTTCACATGATCAATCACAATTAAGGGGCATCGATCCTATGATAACAGACATCTTTTAAAGTGCAAAATATGAATACTTCTCATAGTTTTCTTAATCAGCGTTTCCTGATTGAGACTTCTTATTAGTCAATTCGATGAAATCAAACATATGAAAGAAACATTACCTTCTATTTCTTTTGCATGTTTTCCCAAATTGTTTTACCATATTTAACAATAAAACATTGAATTAATTGTATATTTTTAAGGACCATTTAAAAAATGATTTAATGTTTGGAGTACATTATACAGAATTTTCATTAGTATTACATTTTTTCACATGAAATATTTAGAAGAAACTCTGCTTCACAGATGTATTTTTTCCTTACAACCACATACAATATTGTGATAATCTGACTTAGGAAGCAGCGCTCTATTAGGTTTTCCAACATGATATTAATAGGCATGATACTATGTATTATTTTCATATACACTTCAAATTTTAAATTCAATGTTACTCTTTTTGTTCTCTGTCTAAAACTTTCTCAAAATTAAGATCTGACGTTAAAATCATTTATGAAAAAATAAAGCTGTGCATCATACTTCAAACTATTTTCCATGTGGCTCTAATGTTATTGTTGTTCATAAAAAACAATATTCGAAATTTTAAATCCTCTTATAGCAGAGGATCGAAACTCTTACTGTTATACGTTATAATCAGGAACTATCAAGATTAATATCAACGAATTGACTAATATTCATAAATTTTTCAAAGTTGAAGCACTAAGGGAATAATAGTTAATTTTTATAGATAAAACTTAAAATGAACCTTGTACAGCAATGTAGGCTTGTTCCCTGTTGTAACCCTTAAATAGAATACAAGTATTGAAACACCATTTAGATATTATACAGCCACAACTAAAACATATAAGTACTTCCTAAGTGCTATGGATGTCTATCAAAATATCAAACATTTAAAACTGCTTTTGAAATATTTCGGAACAAGAGTATTTGTAATTCCTGAAATACATCTTATAAAATTATTAATACTAACATGAAGCCACATCCTTCCATGAATATATGATGCATTAAAAAAATCATCATCTTCATTAGCTTTTGAACTGTGGATTTTTACACGATTGTAGTCATCTGAAAAATGGAATGTAGATTAAACAAAATAAAATATGTTCGACCCTCATAAACTGAAGGAATGGAATCTGAAATATGTTTTTTAAAAATATCAAATTTATGTGCCTTAATTTCTTTACTTACAGGGATAGATTCCTTTGTATCGGTTCCCCTTCCTGTTCGAAGCTTTAAGTGCGTCCGAATAAGATTCCAATAACCCGTTCGGAAGGTCCTATAATTACAATTAACTGATTCATTCAATAAATTAAGGATTCGATTTAAAAATTGAATTATTACTTTCGAAATGACACATTGGTTGATGAATACCTTACTCTATCCAAGATATTTTTTTCTAAAAAAGGGGAAAGGGAGAAAACATTTTCACATTACGTAAGGGTGTAAAAGATTCTTTAGCTCTTGACTGAATGTTAATCTGTTAAAATGTTAATTGCCAATTTGGAACCTGATAACTAAAGATTAATTATCCTTTTAATTGTTTAACCAGTATGGTCTGACTTAGAGTGAAAATGTTTCTCAAATCATCAATTATAAATTACGCACAATGCCAATTTGATGATGGTAAGTGTGTTATGTATAATTCATTAAATGACTCAAATACGAAGATAATTCTGGAAACCACAAATATATGCAGAGAATACATAAATTTAATTTTTCACGACAGCAAAAAAAAAAAAAGATCTGTAAGTAATCAAGAATAAATAAAATTAACTGTTTTTCTAGTTCATTGAAAAATAATATTGAATTGAGTTTACAAAATTGAAAAGTTGTTAAATTTTGAGAAAATCAAGAAATACATACTTTGATACGAAGAGAAAAATGATGACCAGGAGTGATAAAACAACCAGTGCACTCAGAAACACAAGGAGGATTGTGAATCTATTGGGATTTTTCTTATCTCTCATTTCTAAATAGAAACACGACTGTAACTTACATGCCCCGTGTTTATAAAAAACAAATGATTTGACAATTCAAGCAAACTAAGTCCAGCACACATATTGACTCGTTTAAATTGAAGCACAAAATAATATTTGTGAAAAGTTAAGTACCCCAAACTATAAAAAAATCTTGAGAAATCATTAGCTACATGCATGATTTTTTTTTAAAGAAAAGTACATCAAAAAAAGATTACCTATTTGCCCAAGCAAAAGAAATGTATATTAGTTTACCATGCTCTGGTATATATTTCATATGTATTTCAAACACAGGGAAGTTTACAAGAGGAATCGACTAATTATATATTACAAATATGTATTCTATCCTCGATATGACAGTAGTATATTATACGATTATTGCTGTTTTTTCGGTCAATACAATGATTTAGCCATCTGAGGAGTACAATATTCACCGAGCCCGAAGGGCGAGGTAAATATTATACTTCGAAGATGGCTAAATCATTGTATTGACCGAAAAAACAGCAATAATTGTTTTATTACATGATTCATCGATAAAATTATACAGTTCCTTACTTGTTTCCATTTAATTAATTAATTAAGTCATAGCCAAATGCAAGAGAAAAGCAAAAATTAAAATGTAAATAAACCTTACTAGTCGTAACAATTTAAAATGTTTTTTTTTATCAATTTTAGTTGCCATGAAAAAAATATAATGTCATTTTTTATAGGATAGATTTTGAAATGAAGGAGTATTATCAGTGAAAACTGACTGTCAAACAGTAAAAATTGTTGTTCAGTTAAAGTGTTGGAGGTTGTCCCTGCATCCCCTCTTACCATCCTCACCCGAAAATATATATATTCGCATATGTTTTGTTCACATGAAAAAAAGTCATGGTCTTTGAAATAACTTTCCAAAAAGATTTGTATCAATTTGGAATTTCCCGATCTATTTTTAGATCAATGTAGAGGAAATAAATCCTTGTATTCACCTGGAACGTCACGTGCAGGTCAATACAACGTAATAATTTTCTAACATAGTTGGATCTCAGCCAATCAGAGAGATGGAAATTATTTAATCATATATAAATAAATTGTATTATTTAATACACTGTATATTAGAATAAATATGAATACCTTTAAGGTCATCCATTAGATCAGCACTAGGCTTGTTCTGATCGGAATTGGAACTGCTTACATCTTCAGTTCTATTGTCTACAGAAAAAATATATACCTATAATAGCTTATCAAGTAAAATTACGAAGACTGGTTGCAATGGAATATGAAGATAACAAACAATAATCATGCTCAAACTTGTCAAAATTCTATTGGAATCGGAGCAAACAAGGAGCTCTAAATACATCATAGGTCAGGGGTCATGTCGCCTTAAACTCTTTGTCATAATGGGCCAAACAGAAAAAAAATATATCTAAACAATTGAATGTGAATGATGTCCAAACACTTTGTTTGAAAATGGCGATAGATTGTATTTGCTATAATAAGGATATCGTATCCACTATAGTCTTTTGATATTCTTTTATCCTATCTGTTAATAGCTTCTAATCATTTGTAGAAAACTTGCAGACTTTTAATTCTTTAGTAGAATTTGAACTAAAATTGACTTCTCTTTATTATTAGTATGTAACTCTTTTGAAAGCAAGTAAGGAATGACCATTTCTGTTCTTATTTGGTATACTACATATGTAAATAAAAAGATGTAAACTGAACTGCTAAAAAAACATCAAAACATAATATGTGCAAGAAAGAACAATAAAAATAACGATTTGATTCGATATATTTTTTTATCAACCTACAAACTGTAGACATTTGAAGTTCACAGTATTTCCCATGATATCCATCACTGCAGCTATCACAACTTCCGGTTACTTGGTCACATGTTTTGAGGCACGTTGTCGCACATCGATGTTGACAAAAATCACCAAAAAAAGGTCCAAAGCAATGATTACATACGCCTGATACACGATGACCGGAAACACACGCTTTTCTGCATTTAGCACAATTTATTCCATAATGGTAAGCGGGACAAACTGCAAAAAATTTCATTAAAATAAGCAACATGAAACATTTAAAATTACCCTAGTTCTAGAGGGCATGTTGCATAAAATTCAATTTAGAAATCCATTGAATATTTTTGATTATACTGTTACATATAAATTTGAATCAGAAACATTAAAGCACTTTACTTGTAAAAAAATACATTTGTAATTGAATGAAAGTTAAAAAGGTTGTTATAATTGCTACTTTTAATAATACTTACTGACAGGATATACTTCAAATATTCTAATTGGTCCATCATTTGTTTTTTTTATTGTGATAACGTTCCCTATCATTTCTCTTTCACATTCTACGATATACCGGTATTTTGTAGATATGCTACGTAAATTAAATACCCGGCAAAGAGTCGATTCATTGGAAAGGATCCGATTTTCATCTGTTATATGTAATTCGTAATTTCCTAATAAGATGCAGAATCGAAGGTTCACCATTGAAGAATTCCAAGGACTTTTTTTTTAGGATTTCTGATATTTCAGTATAAATGAATTAATTTTATACAATACCTCCTCTGATAGAAATAAGTATCCATTTTATACCGTATGTTTCTTTCATTATCATATACCATGTTGCATTAGTGTTCTTCTTTGTTACGATATAGGAATCCAGATCGCCATCAAAAGCATTATATCCATTGAAACCAACAGATTGGGATTTTACAGCAATTTTTTTCAAATCTGTAAAATCTAATTGTGAAAAGAACAAAAATATGAAAACCATGTCGTTATATAAGAACAAACAGTTTTCTTGAGAAATAAAAAAAAACAAACCCTCATTTTCTCAAAAGTGACATGCACTTATTATTCCATGAGATTTAAAAGGAATTCCAAACAATACACACCTATTGATTTGACTTCGTTGATTTGCATAGCACCATTATCTAATTTCTTTATGATGATTTTGTTTCCAAGCATGTCTCCAGAGGGATGACAAGTTACAATTTCACTCTCACTAATTACATTGCACATTCTCTCAATCTGTTTACAAGTTCGCAATTCAGATGTGTGTAATTGTACATAGATATCATATTTTCCTGTAAAAAAGCTTCAAATTGTTTGCATTGGAAAAATAATAAAAAAGATACTTGATTTCAAACATGCAAACATACAGGTGTTTTAGCAGTTACAACATAAAAGTTTAAAGGCATCATAGTAGTTCATTAATCACAATACCGCAAGCAATGCTGAGGAAAATCCAGATGATTTCATGAGCCCTATCAAGTGTCATAGACCACGTCTGGTTCATGCCGTCCATAGTAAGAGAATATGTTTCCATGTCTTCATCACAAGCGTTATTTGCAGAATGCAATCCACTTGTGGAAGACTGTTGTGCTTCACATCTTCCACACTCAACTTTTTAACAATCACAAAAATTAAACTTGTCAATTGTATTTGCATATAGAATAATCTCAATATTTTTTATAGCCTTTCTAATAAAATTTACCTATTAATGAAACGTATGCAATCACAACATGAGTATTTAATATCCATGGGATATATGTTACTTCTTTACTTATTTAAAACGAAGAAGAAAGGGCAAGCTTACCGTGTTTTATATTTTCAAAAAGTAAGACAGTGCAGTAGGAGGTCCATAAAATCAAAAGCTTCAACGCTGATAGCATCATTCGCGAGTATAAATCAAAGTATTCGGACAACAGGGAAAGTTGTCTCTAATACAATTAAATTTGGTGTCCAAGTGTGGATTTTAACGGAAGTGTTAATGATTTGTTTCTCTTTTGAAAACACAGAAATATGTGAGTATACCGGAAGACAATGATCGCGAATTAGACTTTAAAATTTCATAAATAAATTTTGAGCACATTGATATGCATGCATAAACACTAGAGAAATTCAAAAACACTCTATTTGTTGTCCTCACTTGTGAAACATACGTAAGCATATTTGAATCAAGAAAACGTATGTCACCTTGAAACTGTCAAATTGACAAATATTTTTGAATCTTACAACAGCACTTTTAAACAAAGCTCACTATTCAATGGCACTTAATTCGAACTCTAATTCTGGGTTTTAGAGGTCCGTATTTGCTAGATGCTTCTGACATTTATTTTTTGAAAGACATTTGATTTGAATACTGTTCGTTATCCTAATGTTTCATAAAGAAATATACTTTTTTAAAATCTTTTATCATACGCATATACATGTAGTTTGAAATGTCATATTATAGATTATCTATAATAACCCCCCCCCCCCCCCCCCACTCCAAGAACCTTGAAGGTATGATAACTCCTGCAAATCTGCAAGATGATCCTTTTAGTTTCTAATATTCAATCGATAATTTTTAAATCAATTCCAATGAAGATATTTAAAAATCATTTTATACATAGAATATATATCTAATAAGTGTCTGACTTTTCCTTGTTTCACCTTTTTCGCTGAAAAAATCAAACAAAGCATTTTGCAAACGGACGAAAAAGAAAAAGAAAATATGTCAATTCTATAAATATTTCAATGAAAACTAGCAAAAATGTTGAACCTAAAATGATTTGTTTTAATTGCTACATGTAGATATAACCTTCGTTCTATTTGAAATTCAAAATTGAGTGATGTCTCTAAATATTAATCTTCAATCTTAGATTGTGTTATAAGATGTACAGTACCGACCAGACCCAGTCTGGCACAAAGCAGTCCCAGAGCAGTCCCGGGGACTGCTTTCTAGGACTGCTAAAGCAGTCCTACAGCAGTCCCATAGAGCAGTCCCACAGCAGTCCCATAGAGCAGTCCCAGCGGTCCCATAGAGCAGTTCCAGCAGTCCCAGAAAGCAGTCCCAGTGGGCGGGCTTTATTTATAAAATGGGAGGAGCTAACTAAGAAATGAGATTTTCAATAAACAATGGAACTATAAAAGGCAGCTGAAATGTAGTATGTCAGGAGTTCTTACTATATGAAGGCCATTTACATGTATGAACAGTACACACAAAGAAACAATTTCAAACTAGTTCTAATTGAAACGGGGACCGTTACAGATGTTCCCCAAACGCTCCCCAACTCCCTATTTGTGTGCAAATTTCCTTTAAAACTTTTTAAAATATGCTTTGTTTCGCAGGATTTCATAAAAGAATTTTAAAAGCTACAATGATATCAACTTTTTGTCATTTAATGCATTGCACGCAAACGCACGGGCATGCACATGCAATGTGATCATGGCATGTTGTCGAAACCATTACCATATCTTTATATTCCAGAAATCAATAAAAAATCATAAAAATATAAATTTTACCGTCTTTCAAACATATTTTTCATTTTACGCATTGCGTGTGCGCAAGTGCATGCAAGTACGTCCTTGCATTCAATTTTGATAGCAGTATCATGTAGGAATCCATAATACCTATTCATATTCTAAACTTCATCCTGTTTTGTTGAGAAACAAGAAAGATATAGGCATGTAAAGTTTCAGCCAATCAGATTGCAGCACACATGGATTTACGTGCTTTCATGATAATTCTTATATATCATGCTGTAGGTCTTCATAATATGTGACTAAGTTCAAAATTTCAAAGGATTAGGAAGAAAAACAAGAAAGATATTGAGACTTTAGTTTCAGCCAATCAGAGCAAAGCGCACGTGCATGCGCGTAAGATCTTGCAATTTTGACCATGTCATCTTGTCTATAATACTAATATATTCATGCATTGTGAGTTTCAAAGAATTCCATCATGAAATAGAAAAGTTACGGTTTCTTCCACTATGTTGGTAATTTCACATGTTGCATGTGCGCGCTCTGGCCAGCACCCGCGCATGTACGTGCTTTCATGAAAATTATTATATATCTTGCTGTAGATCTTCATAATGTGTGACTAAGTTCAAAATTTCAAAGGATTATGACGTAAAACAAGAAAGATATTGAGACTTTAGTTCCAGTCAATCAGAGCGAAGCGCAAGTGCATGTGCGTGAGATCTTGCTATTTTGACAATGTCATCTTGTCTATACTACTAATATATCCTTATATTATGAGCTTCAAAACATTTCATCTAAAATTAAGAAAGTTACGGCATTATTCATTATAATGGTCATTCAAGTGTTGCTCGTGCACGCTCTTGCAAGCACGTGCGCGCAAAATGACCTTCGTTCCGCAAATCTACATAACATGCCTACTGACCCTAAAGAGGTTTCATCTTAGTCGGATGTGTAGTTTACAAGATCACTCGCGGAAAAGATTTTCCCAGGAAGTAGAAAAATAATAATAACGAGAAATCTTCTGCACAAAAATGTAAAGAAAAAAAAAAGAATAATAAAAGTGAAAAAGAAACAATAGAGACGGAAGACCCTAATAATACAGTGTAAAAAGAAACAGAGTAAAAACAATATGTTCCCCAACTTCGTTTGGGGAACATAATGATATTTGTTGAAGGGAGAAGGCTTTCAAACCTACATAAATGAAACACTGAACATGAATATTTAATCACATTTATCCGGTATTTTAATAATTCAATTTTTTTCTGTGATTGATACTGGTTCCCGTATTTATTTTCTTAAACAGAAAATAACATTTTAATTGATTATTTTCCACAAGAATTAGCTTTAAATAGATCTTATGATTATAGACCATGACACCAGGATGCTCTAATTATATAAAGGCATTTTCTTAAATATTAGGGCTTTTGAAAAATTATTTGATAATTCTGCCATATTTTAATTATTTTTTGGTTATGATTATTTTGACTGACATGTCAATTTAATTATTGTTAGTTTCTCTAGCCCTATAATACTCACTTTTGATGTAAGTGTTTTTTTTGTAAATGTATGAGTAAACATCTGTGAATAACCAGAATGGAACCCTCATATTATATTTAAATTAATTAATCCTGAAATAAATTTAAACACATTTCAAATTTTCTTTTTTTTTTTGCATTACATAGATTGAAATTAGGGTCATTATTGAGCAGCATGTTCAATGATGTGTAACACTAATACATGTACCCAAATAACATGCCCAAAGACGATTGAAACCGAAGACGTTGATACTATTTTATTTATACACATCATCGGCCAGGTAATTAAACACAAGCAAAACAAAAAAGAAATAATTCACAATTCCCGTTTTTTCAATTGTTTATTTTTAAATTAAATGTACTCTTTTAATAACTTGTTTATGAATTAAAGACTAATTCATTTATAAATTCCCCAAAAGTTGTTCACACTGCTTATGCTACAGAGGAATGGTGGCATAATTTTATTTCATGGTCATAAAATAAATTGTTACATGTCGGTTTTATTTGAGAGTTGCATTTAATACTCTATTTTTTAGCGTGGTACATGTACTTGTAAAACGTGTTGCTTTTTCAATTAAGAAAACTCATATCTAAATGTAATTATTTTTTATAAAGTGCCAATGCAAATTTTGAGTATTTTATTTTACATTTTACAATAAAATATATGTAGGCCACCATGTAAATATTTTTTTCTCATCTAGTTTATTTCAGGGATAAAAATCTTTTTCTGACTTCCTTATTTTACAAGTTTATTAAGGTCTTCCGTTTCCAATGGAAGACCTTCTACTGATTCTAATGATTAAGATTATTAAGGTCTTCCGGCTTCAGCGGAAGACCTTCTAGTGATTCTTAGGTTTCTTTTTCACTTTTCTTATTATTAAGGTCTTCCGACTTCCTTCGGAAGACCTTATTGTTATTCGTCTGTTTTTTATTATTAAGGTCTTCCGTCTTCACGGAAGACCTTATAGTGATTCTACTGTTTCTTATTAAGGTCTTCGTAAGATCGTTTTTTCCGTCTAGCAAAACAAATGATAATAGGTATCTCTCATTTGCACATTTAGTCTTTTCTTTTTCTACTTTGAGAACCAACCAAAACCAGTTACAGACGACGTTTGAGAAGACCCTGGAATAAATCTTTAGGTTGACACAGAATTGTAACGTAATTACTACGTGATCTATTAACGCGCAAACCATTAAGCTATTGGGAGCACTGCTCTAAATATACTTGTGTATACATCTGCAACAGGACACCTGTCTAAGAATTATAACAGACGGGCCACTATTGATAATTTCGCGCCAAACGCCACGAGTAAATATTCGCGCCTTTTCTTTGGACTGATCTATTAAATAGGTGTGATATCTTCAATGAAATTAAAAAAATAAAACTTTCGTATCGCCTTTATTTTATTTCGACGTTAAGAAGGTATATTTAACACATTGTAAACATTACATTTCGTATATAGCCAAGTTAAACTAAAGCAGTGAAACGGAAATTAAGTTTTAAGATTGACACGTAATTACAACGTACTACTACGTGAAAGTCCAAGTAGTTTTTTTTACATTTCATGTATCCTTATGTCAGAATGGTTTAATCAAACGCTCAGCTGCCTCCATAAACCCCTACTCGCGAAATGGCGGAGTTGACAGAGGCAGACGCCATCTTGGACCCGCTTCAGATTTTCAAATATTAATATCTAGAGTTCAGATTAACCAATATTCAAACAACTTATATAGTAAGCATCAATAGAAGGGTCTCTATTAATATTCCAAAAATAAATAAAAAATATTGAAAAACAAAAAAGTTAGAAAATACAATTTTTTCAATTCGCTTCTCCTAACGACAGGAAGTACCGACAACTAACAAAAAGTCGCGTCCTGGATAGTATATATCACGATCTATAATCCCTGAAAGTTTCAAATTGATATCTTTTACCGTTTTTGAGTTTAATCGTGGACAAAATGTCATTTTAATTTCAGGAAATTGTCCATAACTTGGCACCAGAAGGGAGTTTCCAAATTTTCTCTCAGACATACTTAATTCATGTTACGACACATCTGTCCTGAAAATTTCATGTAATTTCATCCAGTAGTCTTTGAGAAATCGCGTGCACAAAATTAGAAAGTCAAAATAATAATAATAATGATAATAATAACTAGATACGATCTCGTTGAGAGCAACGAGAGGTCTTCCGTCCGATTCACGAAAAAAAAAAAACTTGTAAAATCGAGCTGAAAAGTGATTCAAAATTTTGATCACAAGGAGGATTGAATCCAGGTCGACAACGTGAATGCACCTTTTTTTCTCTTTTCTCCCCAACGCGCGGACCATTTAGCTATTTGGAATACTGCTTTAAATATACTTGTGTATACTTTTGCAACAGTACACCTGTCTAAGAATCATAAAAGGCGGGCCACTATTCATAATTTCGTGTCAAACGCCACGCGTAAATATTCGAACCTTTTCTTTGTACTGATCTATTAAAGAGATGCAAAAGCTTCAATGAAATTAATTAAATAAAACATTCTTATCACCTTTATTTTATTTCGGCGTAAGGAAAGTATATTTAACACATTGTACACATTACATATCGTATCTAGCCCAGTAACACTGAAGCAGTGAAACGGAAATTAAGTTTTTTAAGATTGACACTGAATTGCAACGTACTACAACGTGAGAGTCCAAGTAGTTTTTGGCATTTCATGTATCCTTATGTCAGAATGGTTTAATCAAACGCTCAGCTGCCTCCATAAGCCCCTACTCGCGAAATGTCGGAGTTGACAGAGACAGCCGCCATCTTGGGCCCGCTTCAGATTTTCAAATATTAATTTCTAGAGTTCAGATTAACCAATATTAAAACAACTTATATAGTAAGCATCAATAGAAGTGTCTATATTAACATTCCAAAAATAAATGAAAAATATTGAAAAACAAAGAAAGTTGAAAATTTGGACTTTTTGAATTGGCTTCCGGTAGCGACAGGAAGTACTGACGACGAACGAAAAGTTGCGTCCTGGAAAGAATTTATCATCATCTATAAACTCTGAAAGTTTCACATTGACACTTTTACCGTTTTTGAGTTTAATCGTGGACAAAATGTCGTTTTAAAATCAGGAAAA
Organism: Saccostrea glomerata; assembly: GCA_003671525.1. Lineage (NCBI taxonomy): Eukaryota > Metazoa > Mollusca > Bivalvia > Ostreida > Ostreidae > Saccostrea > Saccostrea glomerata. The sequence goes on along the minus strand of PRKT01000152.1, from coordinate 588,948 downwards.
TGGACCAAAACTTGGCACCAGAGAAGAATTTCCAAAAAATGTCTTGGAATTTTCAAGAGTATCTTACAACACATCTTTCCTGAAAATTTCATGTAATTCCATCCAGTAGTTGTCGAGAAATCGTGTCAGAAAAATTTTAATAATAATAATAATAATAAGAAACAGTACAATAACTATAAGGTCTTCCGTTAAGACGGAAGACCTTAATAAGAAACAATAGAATCACTATAAGGTCTTCCGTGAAGACGGAAGACCTTAATAAGAAACAGTAGTATCACTATAAGGTCTTCCGTGAATACGAAAGACCTTAATAATAAAAAACAGACGAATAACAATAAGGTCTTCCGAAGGAAGTCGGAAGATCTTAATAATAAGAAAAGTGAAAAAGAAACCTAAGAATCACTAGAAGGTCTTCCGCTGAAGCCGGAAGACCTTAATAATCTTAATCATTAGAATCAGTAGAAGGTCTTCCATTGGAAACGGTAGAAGGTCTTCCATTGGAAACGGAAGACCTTAATAAACTTGTAAAATAAGGAAGTCAGAAAAAGATTTTTATCCCTGAAATAAACTATATGAGAAAAAAATATTTACATGGTGGCCTACATGTATTTTATTGTAAAATGTAAATTAAAATACTCAAAATTTGCATTGGCACTTTATAAAAAATAATTACATTTAGATATGAGATTTCTTAATTGAAAAAGCAACACGTTTTACAAGTACATGTACCACGCTAAAAAATAGAGTATTAAATGCAACTCTCAAATAAAACCTACATGTAACAATTTATTTTATGACCATGAAATAAAATTATACCACCATTCCTCTGTAGCATAAGCAGTGTGAACAACTATTGGGGAATTTATAAATGGATTAGTCTTTAATTCATAAACAAGTTATTAAAAGAGTACATTTAATTTAAAAATAAACAACTGAAAAAACGGGAATTGTGATTTATTTCTTTTTTGTTTTGCTTGTGTTTAATTAACTGGCCGATGATGTGTATAAATAAAATGGTATCAACATCTTCGGTTTCAATCGTCTTTGGGCATGTTATTTGGGTACATATATTAGTGTTAAACATCATTGAACATGCTGCTCAATAATGACCCTAATTTCAATCTATGTAATGCAAAAAAAAATGATATTTGAAATGTGTTTAAATTTATTTCAGGATTAATTAATTTAAATATAATATAAGGGTTCCATTCTGGTTATTCACAGATGTTTACTCATACATTTACAAATAAAACACTTACATAAAAAGTGAGTATTATAGGGCTAGAGAAACTAACAATAATTAAATTGACATGTCAGTCAAAATAATCATAACCAAAAAATAATTAAAATATGGCAGAATTATCAAATAATTTTTCAAAAGCCCTAATATTTAAGAAAATGCCTTTATATAATTAGAGCATCCTGGTGTCATGGTCTATAATCATAAGATCTATTTAAAGCTAATTCTTGTGGAAAATAATCAATTAAAATGTTATTTTCTGTTTAAGAAAATAAATACGGGAACCAGTATCAATCACAGAAAAAAATTGAATTATTAAAATACCAGATAAATGTGATTAAATATTCATGTTCAGTGTTTCATTTATGTAGGTTTGAAAGCCTTCTCCCTTCAACAAATATCATTATGTTCCCCAAACGAAGTTGGGGAACATATTGTTTTTACTCTGTTTCTTTTTACACTGTATTATTAGGGTCTTCCGTCTCTATTGTTTCTTTTTCACTTTTATTATTCTTTTTTTTTTCTTTACATTTTTGTGCAGAAGATTTCTCGTTATTATTATTTTTCTACTTCCTGGGAAAATCTTTTCCGCGAGTGATCTTGTAAACTACACATCCGACTAAGATGAAACCTCTTTAGGGTCAGTAGGCATGTTATGTAGATTTGCGGAACGAAGGTCATTTTGCGCGCACGTGCTTGCAAGAGCGTGCACGAGCAACACTTGAATGACCATTATAATGAATAATGCCGTAACTTTCTTAATTTTAGATGAAATGTTTTGAAACTCATAATATAAGGATATATTAGTAGTATAGACAAGATGACATGGTCAAAATAGCAAGATCTCACGCACATGCACTTGCGCTTCGCTCTGATTGACTGGAACTAAAGTCTCAATATCTTTCTTGTTTTACGTCATAATCCTTTGAAATTTTGAACTTAGTCACACATTATGAAGATCTACAGCAAGATATATAATAATTTTCATGAAAGCACGTACATGCGCGGGTGCTGGCCAGAGCGCGCACATGCAACATGTGAAATTACCAACATAGTGGAAGAAACCGTAACTTTTCTATTTCATGATGGAATTCTTTGAAACTCACAATGCATGAATATATTAGTATTATAGACAAGATGACATGGTCAAAATTGCAAGATCTTACGCGCATGCACGTGCGCTTTGCTCTGATTGGCTGAAACTAAAGTCTCAATATCTTTCTTGTTTTTCTTCCTAATCCTTTGAAATTTTGAACTTAGTCACATATTATGAAGACCTACAGCATGATATATGAGAATTATCATGAAAGCACGTAAATCCATGTGTGCTGCAATCTGATTGGCTGAAACTTTACATGCCTATATCTTTCTTGTTTCTCAACAAAACAGGATGAAGTTTAGAATATGAATAGGTATTATGGATTCCTACATGATACTGCTATCAAAATTGAATGCAAGGACGTACTTGCATGCACTTGCGCACACGCAATGCGTAAAATGAAAAATATGTTTGAAAGACGGTAAAATTTATATTTTTATGATTTTTTATTGATTTCTGGAATATAAAGATATGGTAATGGTTTCGACAACATGCCATGATCACATTGCATGTGCATGCCCGTGCGTTTGCGTGCAATGCATTAAATGACAAAAAGTTGATATCATTGTAGCTTTTAAAATTCTTTTATGAAATCCTGCGAAACAAAGCATATTTTAAAAAGTTTTAAAGGAAATTTGCACACAAATAGGGAGTTGGGGAGCGTTTGGGGAACATCTGTAACGGTCCCCGTTTCAATTAGAACTAGTTTGAAATTGTTTCTTTGTGTGTACTGTTCATACATGTAAATGGCCTTCATATAGTAAGAACTCCTGACATACTACATTTCAGCTGCCTTTTATAGTTCCATTGTTTATTGAAAATCTCATTTCTTAGTTAGCTCCTCCCATTTTATAAATAAAGCCCGCCCACTGGGACTGCTTTCTGGGACTGCTGGAACTGCTCTATGGGACCGCTGGGACTGCTCTATGGGACTGCTGTGGGACTGCTCTATGGGACTGCTGTAGGACTGCTTTAGCAGTCCTAGAAAGCAGTCCCCGGGACTGCTCTGGGACTGCTTTGTGCCAGACTGGGTCTGGTCGGTACTGTACATCTTATAACACAATCTAAGATTGAAGATTAATATTTAGAGACATCACTCAATTTTGAATTTCAAATAGAACGAAGGTTATATCTACATGTAGCAATTAAAACAAATCATTTTAGGTTCAACATTTTTGCTAGTTTTCATTGAAATATTTATAGAATTGACATATTTTCTTTTTCTTTTTCGTCCGTTTGCAAAATGCTTTGTTTGATTTTTTCAGCGAAAAAGGTGAAACAAAGAAAAGTCAGACACTTATTAGATATATATTCTATGTATAAAATGATTTTTAAATATCTTCATTGGAATTGATTTAAAATTTATCGGTTGAATATTAGAAACTAAAAAGATTATCTTTCAGATTTGCAGGAGTTATCATACCTTCAAGTTCTTGGAGTGGGAGGGGGGAAGGGGGGGGGGGTTATAGATAATCTATAATATGACATTTCAAACTACATGTATATGCGTATGATAAAAGATTTTTAAAAAGTATATTTCTTTATGAAACATTAGGATAACGAACAGTATTCAAATCAAATGTCTTTTCACAAAATAAATATCAGAAGCATCTAGCAAATACGGACCTCTAAAACCCAGAATAAGAGTTCGAATTAAGTGCCATTGAATAGTGAGCTTTGTTTAAAAGTGCTGTTGTAAGATTCAAAAATATTTGTCAATTTGACAGTTTCAAGGTGACATACGTTTTCTTGATTCAAATATGCTTACGTATGTTTCACAAGTGAGGACAAAAAATAGAGTGTTTTTGAATTTCTCTAGTGTTTATGCATGCATATTAATGTGCTCAAAATTTATTTGTGAAATTTTAAAGTCTGATTCGCGATCATTGTCTTCCGGTATACTCACATATTTCTGTGTTTTCAAAAGGGAAACAAATCATTAACACTTCCGTTAAAATCCACACTTGGACACCAAATTTAAATGTATTAGAGACAACTTTCCCTGTTGTCCGAATACTTTGATTTATACTCGTGAATGATGCTATCAGCGTTGAAGCTTTTGATTTTATGGACCTCCTACTGCACTGTCTTACTTTTTGAAAATATAAAACACGGTAAGCTTGCCCTTTCTTCTTCGTTTTAAATAAGTAAAGAAGTAACATATATCCCATGGATATTAAATACTCATGTTGTGATTGCATACGTTTCATTAATAGGTAAATTTTATTAGAAAGGCTATAAAAAATATTGAGATTATTCTATATGCAAATACAATTGAAAAGTTTAATTTTTGTGATTGTTAAAAAGTTGAGTGTGGAAGATGTGAAGCACAACAGTCTTCCACAAGTGGATTGCATTCTGCAAATAACGCTTGTGATGAAGACATGGAAACATATTCTCTTACTATGGACGGCATGAACCAGACGTGGTCTATGACGCTTGATAGGGCTCATGAAATCCTCTGGATTGTGAAAGAGAAATGATAGGGAACGTTATCACAATAAAAAAAACAGATGATGGACCAATTAGAATATTTGAAGTAAATCCTGTCAGTAAGTATTATTAAAAGTAGCAATTATAACAACCTTTTTAACTTTAATTCAATTACAAATGTATTTTTTTTACAAGTAAAGTGCTTTAATGTTTCTGATTCAAATTTATATGTAACAGTATTATCAAAAATATTCAATGGATTTCTAAATTGAATTTTATGCAACATGCCCTCTAGAACTAGGGTAATTTTAAATGTTTCATGTTGCTTATTTTAATGAAATTTTTTGCAGTTTGTCCCGCTTACCATTATGGAATAAATTGTGCTAAATGCAGAAAAGCGTGTGTTTCCTGTCATCGTGTATCAGGTGTATGTAATCATTGCTTTGGACCTTTTTTTGGTGATTTTTGTCAACATCGATGTGCGACAACGTGCCTCAAAACATGTGACCAAGTAACTGGAAGTTGTGATAGCTGTAGTGATGGATATCATGGGAAATACTGTGAACTTCAAATGTCTACAGTTTGTAGGTTGATAAAAAAAATATATCGAATCAAATCGTTATTTTTATTGTTCTTTCTTGCACATATTATGTTTTAGCGTTTTTTTAGCAGTTCAGTTTACATCTTTTTATTTACATATGTAGTATACCAAATAAGAACAGAAATGGTCATTCCTTACTTGCTTTCAAAAGAGTTACATACTAATAATAAAGAGAAGTCAATTTTAGTTCAAATTCTACTAAAGAATTAAAAGTCTGCAAGTTTTCTACAAATGATTAGAAGCTATTAACAGATAGGATAAAAGAATATCAAAAGACTATAGTGGATACGATATCCTTATTATAGCAAATGCAATCTATCGCCATTTTCAAACAAAGTGTTTGGACATCATTCACATTCAATTGTTTAGATATATTTTTTTCTGTTTGGCCCATTATGACAAAGAGTTTAAGGCGACATGACCCCTGACCTATGATGTATTTAGAGCTCCTTGTTTGCTCCGATTCCAATAGAATTTTGACAAGTTTGAGCATGATTATTGTTTGTTATCTTCATATTCCATTGCAACCAGTCTTCATAATTTTACTTGATAAGCAATTATAGGTATATATTTTTTCTGTAGACAATAGAACTGAAGATGTAAGCAGTTCCAATTCCGATCAGAACAAGCCTAGTGCTGATCTAATGGATGACCTTAAAGGTATTCATATTTATTCTAATATACAGTGTATTAAATAATACAATTTATTTATATATGATTTAATAATTTCCATCTCTCTGATTGGCTGAGATCCAACTATGTTAGAAAATTATTACGTTGTATTGACCTGCACGTGACGTTCCAGGTGAATACAAGGATTTATTTCCTCTACATTGATCTAAAAATAGATCGGGAAATTCCAAATTGATACAAATCTTTTTGGAAAGTTATTTCAAAGACCATGACTTTTTTTCATGTGAACAAAACATATGCGAATATATATATTTTCGGGTGAGGATGGTAAGAGGGGATGCAGGGACAACCTCCAACACTTTAACTGAACAACAATTTTTACTGTTTGACAGTCAGTTTTCACTGATAATACTCCTTCATTTCAAAATCTATCCTATAAAAAATGACATTATATTTTTTTCATGGCAACTAAAATTGATAAAAAAAAACATTTTAAATTGTTACGACTAGTAAGGTTTATTTACATTTTAATTTTTGCTTTTCTCTTGCATTTGGCTATGACTTAATTAATTAATTAAATGGAAACAAGTAAGGAACTGTATAATTTTATCGATGAATCATGTAATAAAACAATTATTGCTGTTTTTTCGGTCAATACAATGATTTAGCCATCTTCGAAGTATAATATTTACCTCGCCCTTCGGGCTCGGTGAATATTGTACTCCTCAGATGGCTAAATCATTGTATTGACCGAAAAAACAGCAATAATCGTATAATATACTACTGTCATATCGAGGATAGAATACATATTTGTAATATATAATTAGTCGATTCCTCTTGTAAACTTCCCTGTGTTTGAAATACATATGAAATATATACCAGAGCATGGTAAACTAATATACATTTCTTTTGCTTGGGCAAATAGGTAATCTTTTTTTGATGTACTTTTCTTAAAAAAAAATCATGCATTTATAATAATCAAATATGCAATATATCAAAGGGCAGACAACTCTTGAAAATTGGCATGATGCCAATTTTCAAGAATTGCCAAAAGTATTACAAATTAAATGCCCCAAATCTTCCAAGACCAATCTTTGAAATTAATCGTTTTGATTTTATTGTACAAATATAACTCTAAACAATATTTTTGCAAAATATTGAGCTTGGGAAATAATAAAAAATTGAGATATGGGGATTTACAAATGGCCAATTTTCGAAAAAATTGCTCAAACTCAAATGGGTTACAAAGTCAAATATAGTACTTTGAATTATAAACAATTGTTGTTAGATATTGAAACATGTAACAATTTTCTTTGAAATAATAATTAAGATTGAAAATTATTAAAACTAAAAATTAAATTAAACTAAATTGTCAGAAATTAACACCTATTATAATTATTAGCATTTTACCAATTGTTTAGAAATGAAAAAAAGCATAATAAATTGTATTGGCTTACTTGCAATTTTTCAACAATCATATGAATATTCATGTTCCTTACATTTTGTAAGTTAGTTTCTTTTGAATTTAAGGAAAATTACAAGTATTCAAATTCAAACGGTCTCTATTTCAGTATCATTCATATAAATTTTGAGACTTGAACATATAAAATTTGAGCCTTCAGTAAGTTGTTTGCTTTCTGCCAATTTTAAATTAGTACAATCTTATAACGATACTGAGAGGAGATGTTATACAAAATACTCCATAAAGGAGTTCAAGAAAATGAAAGGTGTTGGAGTTTACACTTATCCACTTCCCGAATCAAACAATTGTCTTCTTTTTTCGCTTGGCAAATTCTTTTCAGGTAAGTTCAATTTTAAACCCCCCCCCGACCCTTTCAAAACCGTTTCTACGTCACTGCTATGACTGCGATTTTCGTGAATAAGATATTTTATGAACACGAATAAATCAACTTGAATTAAATAATGGGGGACTGAATTTATAAAATATATATTGTTTATAAATTTGTGCATTTAAAGTGATTTAATCCAAAATAAGAAATATAATACGTTTTCCGTTCCATTTTCCGTTCCTCGTTTTGGCAACACTCTCCAGAACCCTTATCATTTTTCATTATTTTATCCATCTCAATATTAGTATATAAATTGTGGAGAGGTGGATGGAGTTAAACGATTGGGTACTAGATACACTCGTATATTTAATATCCTGACCTTGATCGACCGACACTCCCCCTCCCTTAACTGTTTTCAGTGGATACATATCACATCTGAAAAAACAGTTTATCTCTCTCTGGTATTAATGATACCATTACGATTATTCAGAAAAAGTATCAAATATTGATTTACAAAGCCTTATACAACTTTATTAATAATGTTTTGAAAATAATTTTGACAAAATTTGATAGCCCCCCCCCCCCCCCAATTTGAATGAAAAGACTCATATTTTCTTGGGGGGGGGGGTGTTATACCCTCCCCCGAATAATTTTGCCAATATTTATCGTGGAGGGTCCTATATCGGTGGGGTACCTAAATCGGTGGCATCTCCTTTTGAGCTGATGATTCTTAATGGGAGATCTGACTTTATCAATATATGAATGTTACGTAACACAGTAGTTTAAAATATATAATGTAAAATTAAAAATATTCCCAGGAATGACGGTGTTTGGTTAACTCAAAAACACACTAAATTTATGAAACGTAAACAATTTACATGTAGATTGAAATTACCAATTATTTTTGAATTTGTTGAGAGCATGCATTCAATTACCTGTTTGTATTCTTATATTTTCTCAACTGATGACAAACAAGTTGCTAAGACACTAAGAAAACTACATACGTTTATAGTGAAAATATATAATTTTAGTTAGTCAGTCCTCCATGATTTTTCCCCTCGCTTATTTCATTATTACATGTTTCATATGTGTTTTTCTTTTCCTTTTCATATTCTGATTATGTATATCATATACTTGTACCTCTGACCTGAATATTATATGTTGTAATTTTATATTCTTCATTGTCCTCATGTACCTGAAATGGTTTGAGTGAATAAAATGATTTTGAACATGAACGGGGCCAGGTGCCTTATAAATATCAAATGTTTATTTTGATTAAAAATATGTAATATATATAGTGTACCTTTTAACGAGTGTATCTTCAGATATCAGACGAGGGCGCTTGTCCCCCGAGTCTGATATCTGAAGATGCACGCGTTTAAAGGTACTCTATATGTTTTGTATCATTGTTCCCAGGAACTGTATAACCCCTGCTCTATCACTTTTACGTTAATTGCACGTAGTTCGAATGAATTCTCACGCTCTGAGTTAACCATGATCTATCAAAATTTCCAATCGGAACATCACTCGGCCTTTTCCGAGACTTGACGGAAACGGCCGAGTGATGTTCCGATTTGTCAAAATTTCATCATACAATTTTATCTGACCAATGAAAAAGGAGCACGTGATTCGAAAATATGTAGCGCGCTGCATTTTTTGGATTACCTCGCCATTCAAGTCTGAACGCCATGGATGAAGGTTGCGATTTTATGCTATTGCAATTCTCGATGGAAATTGAAATTATGAAGGAAAAATCTTTATGTCATTTAATCTTTACACTCGTAAAAATACCAAATTGGCAATTTAAACGTTCAAGGTATACCGCACGGGAAAATGGACACTTTTGACCGAGATGTACGGCGTTTCCAAATTACTGGATGTGTCGATTTGTTTTGGAATTAATAAAACCAAATATTTTACTTCATTTTCTGCCCATGTAGTTCATTGTGTGTGCTTTGTTAAGCTTCAAGTTTATGAGAGTCAAAAATATTAATTTCTAAACGCTCTGTGTGAATTTCATTTTGGATTTAAAAATCGACGTGCAAAATTACTTTTTTTATATTTTGGGAAGGTATTTCTTCACTACGTTTAAATGATTTGTATTTACTTTCCCTCTAATTATTCGGTGTAAGGTCATAGGTCAATTATTAGAATTGTTTCATCATTACCCTGGCGTGCTCTATCTTGATAGATCACGGTTGTTAGATCACAGTTAGCCATGATGTATCAAAAATAAAAACACAGTGATCTTCAAAGGAAAAACGCCGAAACAATGATACAATCTGTTATTATTTGATTTAATTTCCTATTCAATTGTACTTGTTAGGAAAAATTTTGTAACTGTTAATTGTCATGAAATACATGTAGATTCCCCGAGGACAGAACCCTATAGAAAACATAGCTACTAGATGTATATGTCCCAAACAAAAAAAAAACATCTGATGACCTTTTTTTTTTCTACTTTCCTTGGAATTCTTGGTAGTTGATAATGTAGGTTGTCACCCCTCCCCCACACTGAAATTGCTTCCTCTGGGCCTGCTATTTGTTTATTCAAGCTAATTTGTTGTTTCTTTCTTACATTCAAATATCTTAAAATAAGTTTTCCCTCTTTCATTGTGCAATAATGCTCCACAACAACTCCCTAGGTGAAGAAATCAAAGTACTCAGAAGTACAGAGAGCCGGGCTCATTTACAGAGTAGAATGAATTTCGTACATGAATCACGTTTATATTGTGACGAAATTTTTTTTAAAACTATCAACATAAATGATAAGACACTGACAGTGAGTTTTTCAATACTAATACCACGGTCCGATTTTGTCAGAATCAGAATTAATCTGGTACCACGACTGAATGTAAAAAAAACAGGCCAGTCTGGTTCCCTTTCCTGTTTTTCCTCGTAAGTATAGAGAACTACGATACACTGTAACACTGATTATCAAAAACCCTTACGCTAATGAACTATGTTCTTTGACTTAGGACTGAAGTTTTCAAAGTCATTACTACTAATGTTTATTTATATAGATAAAACTTTATTTTTAACTTTATAGCTTTATTTAGCGTTTGTATTAACTCAAAAGCGGTTGAGAGTAAGAACTATATTTTTGCACGTAACTTTAAAATGGCGACTATGGGGTTGACTTCCTGCCTTGAACAGGATGACATAAGCCGGCAATTGCTCTTTGAGCCAACAAGTTTATATTTTAAAAAGATAGGTGAGCTAGAGCCGTAGCAATTTTTAAACACAGAAAGGAAGATCCGTGATTAAGTGATTTATTTTGCTGAATTCTTTAATTTTTATCGAGGCTGGAGAGTGATAAAGTTATTATTGTTTTGTGAAGCGTATTTTATAGACACATAGGTGGTTGACCTTTACTGGAGAGGGGGGGTCTATATAATATGAAGAAGATGCCGATTGAGACATTGCATGTATGAGCTGATTTAAAGAAGAGAATTTCTTGGCAATTTAGAAAAAAAATACATGGGAGTTGAAAGGAATATAGAAAATAACTCAAAGTGTATGTTGTGTAAAGAGTCCAGAGAGTTTGGAAGGCATGTGAAGTAGCTTGGCCCTTTGGGTTATCTTTGTCAAGATATGTTAGATTAAAAGCAATACACTTCGGAATTTTTAAAACACAAATAGTGGATTTATTCGTTATTTTTAGTGCAAATTCTTGCTTCTGTTTCTGGAATTATTAAGATTGGCTGAATTGACCAATCAGAAATTAAAATCTATCTTTGGTTGTGCTTAGATGTTAAACCAGAAGTCTCTGTCGAGACTGAAGCTCTAATGTTTGAACTTATAGCAAAGGAAGTGAAAAGTACTTAAGCAGCTGGGATTTGAAACTTTACAACAGCAAAAAATAGAATAATGATCGTTGATAAAGTCTCTTTATGTTCTTAGTGTAGTCTATTTGTGTGCCAAGTTATATTGAAATCAGACCAAAACTGTGGGAGGAGTAGCATTTTGAAACAATTTTACAGATATTTCTACTTTAAGTAACCACGGCAACACCGTTCATCGAAATCAAAAACCGATACACAGATTTATGTATCTTAAGGTATTCTACTCGTGTGCCAAGTTATACTGATATCAGACCAAAACTGTGGGAGGAGTAGCATTTTGAAAGAACTTCACAGAAATTTCTATTTTTAGTAACCACGGCAACACCGTTCATCGAAATCAAAAACCGATACACAGAATTATGTATCTTATTGTATTCTACTTGTGTGCCAAGTTATATTGAAATTGGACCAAAACTGTGGGAGGAGTAGCATTTTGAAAAATTGTTTACAGACAGACGGACAGACGGACGGACGCCGGACGCATTACTATCGCATAAGCTCTTCTGGTCTCTGACCAGTAGAGCTAAAAAAACTCCCTTGTCATTGTTTAGAGCAATCATATGATGACTCGGGCTTTTCCGTCAGCAAAAAAATCCAGAATTTGAAATATTATAAATATGAAGTTATCTTTAAAGTGTAAGCTACACAATAAATAAACAGTTATTTCATGCTACAACATGATACAACGAAATTGTTATCGTACGGTCGATCGTAGTTTTCACAGTTTTCCCTAGTCTCAATCAACCAGACCATCGGCTGTCTCCGTAAATCTCCGACCACCCAGAGGATGCTTGTCGGAGTTTACGGAGACAGCCGTGCGTCTGGTTGAGTGAGACTTAGTTTTCCCAGAATGCACGGCCATGGCGGCCGAGCATGCGTATTCAAGGAATTCGGACTAACGTAGTTGCTAGCGCTCGAGAGCGCTAGCAATAATACTAAAGAGTTCCAACAAGCTTAAGGGGAGATAACAATTTAACTCCAGCAAATTGGTAACAAGGGGCTAAAATAAGCAAAAGGAAGTTATATGAAGTATCCAAATCAGTTATCACTCTTCTAAACAATATATTAGATTAAGAATCTTCTCTTTTTCATTTAAATATCATAGAAATAATCCAATAATATGGAAAGAGACTGTTATTTAAACTATGTGAAATTGTAGCAAAGTATGGTATTTCAAAGTTAATTTACAATATGTAGATATTATTTCCCAAGCTCAATATTTTAATACAAAGTAGACCTTCGATCATTCTTAAAGTAATAATTAATTTTATCTAATTTCAACCTTGGTCTTGAGAGAAACGAGCATCTAAAAATGGCTAAAAAATCAAACTCATTTATTTAGAATTTATAAATAGAGGTGTAAAATATAAAATATTCATTTGAATCAAGGTTTTCCTCTGTAATTGTGTTAATTGGACCATGACTTTGAAAATAAAACAAAATTTGAAAATAAACTGCAAATGAGCTGTTACTAAAAATAGATGCAGGGTTCGACATTTTTTTGTGGATATTCTGACTTCTACCTTTATGTAGAAAATTTTAAGCCACTAAAAACTCTCAAGTTGCAACCTTCCATTTGGACGATTTTTTGAATTTTGCATGGTTTTCTCGCGAACTGGCTCTTCTATAGAAATGCACTCTCAACCGCTATTGAAATAATTATTTCAATAGTGGTCGTATTTCAATAGTAGTTACTATTTATTTCTGTTATTGAAATGCACTCTCACCCACTATTGAAATAATTACTTCAATAGTGTTCGTATTTCAATAGTGGTTACTAACTATGTCTGTTACTGAAATGCACTCTCAACCACTATTGATATACTTATTTCAATAGTGGTCGTATTTCAATAGTGGTTATTACCTATGTTTGCTATTGAAATGCACTCTCAACCACTATTGATATAATTATTTCAATAGTGGTTGCAACAAGTGCCTAATGGTAATGTCTACTGTTTCTGATATTCTATTCTTTATGTCTAGGTTATTTATAAATCCGTGGATATAATTAAAAAATGTCATTAATGTGTGCAAATTATATAGGCCTAAATGAAATCCAAGGGAGTACAGTTACTGATATACATGTATGTAGCCAAAATCAATGTGATTAAATTCTAAGGAATATATACAATTGAAATTCGTCGCAGCTTAAAGCAGTCAAGAATACCTGTATCAAAGAGTACAGAGTGAGTTACTATTGTCCTCGGAGAAAGTGTGCTTTACTGAGGTTTGTTCCGCCTGACAACTGTACATTTGATTGTTACGATTTGAAATCTCTTTAGTTTTTTTTGTATCAATAATGGGCATACATAAAGGATAGATAATTGAAGGAAAATACACAAGTCTATAAAAAAAAATTAAATTGTCTTTGAAAAGATGAAATTTAAAACTTTAAATGTGCGGTACCATGTGGATTCGAACCAGCGACTTTAAAAAGAAGCATTTTACAATGTAAAATAAACTCATATATTTGCATATCCACTGCACTCTCCCACTATGAACATGTAGTCATCATTTGCATTCATAACACTATAGACGCAATTGCTTCCACTATGAGTGCAATTGCTCTAATCACACTCGTGTAGAACAATCTCTACTACACTTATAGAACATGTTCAGAAGTATATATACGAAATGTTTCAAAAGAGGAATAAAAATAAGTTTTTAATGATATTCTTCGAAAAAAAAAAATTCAGAATTTTTAAAATTGTTGATTTATTCCTTTAAAATTTCAACTTTGGTCAATGTATTTAATTGTAAAATAAAACTTTTTAAAAATTGTAGAGAACTGCCATATTTTTATTTTTTGTATCATGCATATTTGGACAAAGAAGGATAACTCTTCACACTTGGGTTATAACATTCAGAAAGAAAAAAATTCTTTAACTAGTATATCTATTTCAAGAATGATTTCAGCTATTAAAAATAAATAGAAAAACTAAAAAAAAAATTATAGAAAAGCATTCTGGAGTAATAATAATTATAAAAGCATTCTCTTTTAAATTATTGATTTTCGTCAGGGGGTTTTAATAACGTTGATCGATGACGTCACAACTGCAATAAAACAAAAATGTGATGACGGCTGCTTGTATCCAGATAACTGTGTTTGAAAGGGAAATACTTGATATACATGTTTGTGATTAATTAGAGAAAAGGAGCATTAATTAGGTTTACTGATTTTAAAGTCGTATGTTTTTCTTCACTGAAGACAAGAAGCTGCGTCCTCATGTAAGTAAGGATTTCCTCTGATATTCTTGAAAAAAAGAAATCAAAGAATGCTAATATAAGTAATAAACAACGATTATTCAGTGAACATGGCATTATGAATAGCAATAGCTCTGCTGGCATATTTTCCATGATGCGCTAGCGCACATCATGGAATATGCCAGCAGAGCAATTGCTATTCATAACGCCATGTTCACTGAATAACGTTGTTTATTTCTTAAATATCATCTGAGCTAGTCCATCTATAAGAATGAAAGGTATAAATTTGAAGCAGATTTTCAAAATCTGGTTTCCTTAGTTTTTGTAGGTTTTTTTGTGAATTTCGACCCTAGGGTAGGGGTGCCCCTAAAAAAAACCTATCTTAAATCATTACTTACATCATAACCTTTCAAAATATCACAATTTTATTTAGGGGCAGGCCTGCCCTGAAGGACTTCTAAGCCAAAATTCATGCAAAAATCAACGCTGTACATAAAGGACAAAATGAAGTTTCAGCCAACCTTGGAGGTTTATAGTAAAGTTGTAAATAATAGATTTTAGGTATAAAATACAAATTTGAAAAATGTAGACATATATACGGTAGAAAACAACAAATAAAGATTGATATTTAAATGTCACTTTTTCCGGGAAATTGTTCTCTCCTATAGGTCAATTCTATTGTCAAGCGAATACATCCTTTAAATATTAGTGTTTCCGTGTGTGGACTTCTACCGTTAACAACATGTTCAAAATACGGCAATTTGTGCAAATATAGGAAAACATTGACAGCTAATTAAAAGATGTTTATTTTAGGGACATCACGTAAAGCATATGAAGTATACATTAGAGATTTGGCTAGCACTCCATTTGAAATAGTTGTTTGAGAAATAAATATTTGAATATTTAACAGATAAATGTATAGGAAAAACTCCTATGTAAACAAACACATGGGCGGAGACAATTTGGACACCCAAAGTTGTGCAGAGAAGAAAATGCTACCTGGCACCTGATTGGTCATTAAGAGAAAAGACTACTTATGTATTTGACAGGTGAAAATAAAGGTGGTAAATATCGCATATCAAGAATTAGGCTCCTTTGAGATATATAGGAGTTACAGGTAAAAATCTAAAGGGAGGAATGCACGTTGGCTAGAGATTTTCTTTGGTGCTGAGCGTACCTGGTTGAAAATAAATGAAATTTGAAAGTGAAAGTGCCGCGGCACGGTATATTTTTTCTGACATGTTTTGTTTTGCAGGATCTCGAACTAGTCATTTACCCAAAATTGAATATATGTATTAGTGACAGATGCTCAACTTTGTATGGAAGTCTATGGGAAGACGTTTGGTGGTGTTTGTCTTAATGTATCACCTTTTCAATGCACTGGAATCGATAGATCCGTTGATGTCATGGCAAAAGTCTTTGAATTTTCTTCACAGAAAACTAATATTCCAACTTACAAGACACATTCTCTCTGACAAGATAAGAAGTTGATGACTACCGATGGCGGTCTCTGAAGTTACTATAGAAGCATTCTCGTTGTTAAATATATAAAAAAAATATTTTAACAAATTTTTCCAAAGGAACACCCAGCAGAACCCATATTGACGGCTTTAGAACGCTCTCTTTGGGTCAAACGTACCAAACAGAATATTTTGGACACTTGCACAAAGAAAAAGAAAAGATATTCAAACAAAAAAATGTGAAAATATTTTTTTCTTTGAAAAAAGGGTAAGTTACGCTTCAGTTCACACTGTCGTTATCTATCTTTTAGCACATTCAATTACTTCATTTTCTTTTAATTTGATATCGTATTTTATTTTCAAATATAACAAAGTTTTGAAAATTAAAAGCGCATGGACACAGATTTACAGATTTAATATTACGACTTATATATTTTAATAGCATTTCACACAAAAATGTATTAAAAATCTTATTTCATCTAAAAGTTACTTAAACATTTTAGATGTGTTTGATAGACACATCCTTGCACTTTCACAAATTTTAATTTTATTCTTTTTGTCCAGTCCAAAAGGAGAATCTTGAAGCTTATCTACGGACACACAACAGTTTCCATTTATTTACGAATTTCCTCTTGTGACGCCCCATTCATATTGTCTATATTACCTATTGGATATTTTATGATATCCAACAGTTAAGTGCAGTTGTTACTAGTAGTGATTTTTGCATTAGCGTAATGAAGTGAAATAGAGTAGAGTCCTATATAAAGCAGCGTTAACATTGGTTGTGAAGTATTAAACAGATATAAAGAATGTGATTTTCTCCCTTAGCAAAGGCTCAAGAAATTTAAATAACATAACTAACTGGATAAAAATCATGTTTAACTACAAATCATGGGATTGCATAATATCGGGAATTTGACAATGGAAGATTTGTACTGTATATAATGTGATAAGTACACTATAAGTACATATAATGCTGAAAGCACTTCAAATAATGATAAAAACACCTTATATAAAAAGGGACGTACATTATATAATGACATAACTACATTATATAATGAGAGAAGTACTGCATATAAAGAAAGTTGCACACGATATAATGTAAAAACTACATCATTTAATTAAAATAGTACCGCATATAATGAAGAAAACACTGCATATTATATTTAATCTTCATATAACACAGTCTTGGCGTTTCATACACTGTGTTTTTTATGTTTTCGTAATTACTCGGCCTTTATCTCCTCTAAGTAGTAAAACATCAAAATTTAAATCAAAGGTGACCGATTCTGTGCGCTTTAAATTCAAAGTTAACTAGGACGTGTGGTGTAAATTGATTGAATATTGCTGATACATATCTATTGTACTGGTCGATTGAATGTCATAGCAGTTTTAGTGGGGATATTAATTTCGGTCTGTCTATCCCTCCATCTGTCCGTTTGTCTGTTTGTCCGTCTGTAGTTCTGTAAAAGTGATCCTGGAGACGAATACCATTAAATTATTTGATGTCCAGCTGAAGATGATTGTAGGAAATTGAATATACCATTTCTATTTAAAACTCAACAAAGTGGTTTTAGTTTTCAAATCTATTTCATTCTAAAAATAATCTGTCATCAATAGCCAGTGTGAGTTCATCAATACAGAAAATAATATAAGAGTTAATCTTTCATGTAAATTTAAACTATACACTCTTGCAGGTCTGTCTTGTTTTATATAGTTGTTGCATATTGTTTCTATATTTCACACAATGTGAGAATGAATTTAATTAAATTTATATTTTTCATTAATTTATTAATTATTAAGTACTGTCTTAAATGTAGGAAATACAAATCTAAGAGTAAATATTATTTGTCTAATTACTGTAAAAACCAATTAATGGGAAGGTTCAATAATCAGAAAGAAAAAATAGAAGAAAAGATGAAAAAAAAATCGTGACTGTTTAAAGTTGTCGGTAAAACTAATTTAACCAAATCGATCTCAAAAACAATGTGCCATGCTAGGGATTTGTGGCTAGACAAAGCATGTTGCGTCTTGTTCTTGGAGATATAATTAAAAAGAGAAATACTTTCTGCCAAACCATCGGACTTTATTAAGTGTAACGCATCCCGGATGCCTTTGGGAGGTAAGCTTCACATGTAAAGCGGTCACAAGAAACGATTTTTACAAAAGACATATGGCATCAGTTTCAGGTAAAATCTCTCAATTAAACTGGGAAAACCCCATGAAAATTTCAAAGAATTTTGCTTTTATCTTCTAAACATGGCCTAAATGTCAATTTCTATGAGTAAATAACATTTTCATAATATGTAAATATCTCTAAAACTCATTTTTTATTGTGGAAAACAAAATGCTAAATTCTATATATACTGCAATTGATAATCTTCACGGACACACACTTCCCTTCTTATCATAACAAACGCTGAAAAAGCAATAAAAAGACAAACAATTTTTCTTTGGCTTATTTATCGTTTGCTCATTTGTCGCTGAATAAGGAGTTGATCCTAAAAACACTAATTCGAATACATTGTGCGGTGTGGAGACCGATTTTTCGATTGTAAATAGAGGTCCAGTGTCGCAGTTGGTGTTAGTGCGAAAAAGATCCCTAACGACTCAGTCTTTTTGTCATTCTTAGAAGTCAATTGTCCTAATTGTAGGTTATAGGAATAAATTTGCAGCCTTCCACCGGAAGTGATGGCATCTCCATTTAGTGAAATATTCTCAGGAAAAACAAAACAACAAAAAACAGACAATTCACAAAGTACTTAAATGCGGGTTTAAAGTACCGACAAAACGCTCCTTCGAACACTATTATTTGTGAATCCTTCTATCAGTGAGTCATGGAGGAAGAAGTACTGCTCCTAAAAAGTATCGTAAAAAGTTGGAGTAAGAAGACAATTCAATAAAATATTTTCAATCATATATCACCGAAAAAAAAAACGTTCCAAAACCTATTGTCCTGATAAATCGCTGTTAACAAAGGGACGTTATTTACAAACAAATTAAGTTAACCACAGAAGAAAGGAAAACGTATAAAAATTAGAACATGGAAATACATGTAGTCAAGATGAACACCCATGCCGTGTTCTTTACATATCTAATTGAATTTGAAAATAAAAAAAAAATGATCTTACGCATGTCTGTATAGATTTCCCGCGTTGATGTCGAAGAGAAGCTACGTATCCTTTGACGTCAATCGTCTGCTTAGCAGCGCCCTCTTCCAAAAGATAATCAAGGGCGATAAATGTCCCTGTCGTTCCTATCCCGGTGCTGAAATTAAAAGGTATGGTGTTTTCAGTAAAATCTCCTAATGATTGAATAACAGATATGACAACAATCTTATATTACAGTAGTATTTTATCTTTGTAAAGAACTGCATAGGATTTTTATATTTATTAATTTATGATTCAATTAAAATATATTTGTAAATATGTTAATTTTCCAATAGTAAAATTTAAATATTTAAGCTCACTACTTGATATAATATGTCAAGTGCCGTTTATGAATGTCATGCAGCTGAATCCAGCCTTTGAGCACATGTAAACAAATACACAAAACTTAATAAAACGCACAAAACGGATATGCTATTAAAAAATTCCTACATACAAATATTTTTCTATTAATTGTCATGATGTTAAATACCATTTTTATGTCTAGGAAATCATACACATTTGTATTAGGATCATGAATTTCATGTCATCTGACTAATGAGAAAGAACACAGATACATTACAAAAAAAACTTTTTATATGCAAATATAACTTTTTCTTTTATAATTTTAAGCTAAAGAGAGGGTATGTTATCATATTATCAGTTTTGTATAATAATAATCAAGGACCTTATCTCCTTCGCACAGACTGGTCAGCATAAGAATTCTCGTGGAGTCATTCTGCCATATTACCGACCAGAAATCCTCTAATGTCTTGGGATTGAAAGGACCTGATGCATTAAAAAAATTAAAATTTAAATGTGTACTTAATTAATTATCAGTTGCCAATACTTGAGTAAAGTGTCTGTTAGACAGGATGCTATCAAAATTTATAATATTGTTTTCAAAATAGATACATTTCCTAAAAGTACTCAAATTTCTCTGTAGCTTTAGCAATATATAAACTTTGAGGAAATTAAACTTTGTTTTCAAAAATAAAACGGTGTATTCGAATCTTGTGCGGCTATGTACATGTAAGCACGTTCTTTGCCGAAACCCTAAAACAAGTAAATATGCTGTATATAAAAACAAGAATCAAAATGTATACTTCCGTGGGAAAATTACAAGACAGAAATGTGACACGGAAACATATCTGAATAATTAAATTTACACTGACATGAATGTATGAAGCATTAACAAAATCATCCTCTTTATTATCTTCTGTTCTGATTAATTTCACACGATTATAGTCATCTGAAAAAAAAAGATAAAACTTGTTAAAGGGATTGAAATGGTTCACGCAGACCATTTATCTTAATATGCAAATGTAAAATGAATCACGTTTTCTTATTCGCAGAAACAAATGTTATTCTGAAGTAAAATTCAAAGACTAAACTCACAGGGATAAATGCCTTTCTCTCTGTTACCACCCCTGTTTGAAATCTTAAGTGCGTTTGAGTAGGATTCTAGCAGTCCACATGGAAGGTCCTATGAAAAAAAAAGAATTATAATTTCTTTCTTTCTTTTTTTTTTTACTAGATATTGACTCAATTTTTTTATACTTGCTTCAGAACGTAAATGTCACCCCATAGTGTAATGACAATAGATTTCGGAATTGCTTTAATTCCAATTCTAAATATAGTATTAATCGTCATATTTAGCTGCTGGAAGAAAAGGTCTCTCTGTTACAGTTTTTACATAATAAAACCAATTGCCAGTGTGACGACGAAAAGTGACCCCCGTAGAATAATGACCACGTATAAAAATGACCCCCGGTCAATATTCTACGGGGTCAATTTTCGTCTTTTCACCTTTCCTTAATTCTACTTAATGAAATTCTTAAACTGTAACTTAATATAAATATGATAAACTGATAAGACTGATATTGCCACATACATTAAATTCTTTCTCTAGTGTACCATTGCGTTTTCTCTCTGGGAACTCCTCGATAAACTACTCTTTTGAAACCCTTTGTGACGTCAAATTACTGTACTCTACGACAATAACTTCTTCTTCTGCATATCCAGCCTAGTTTTGAGGGATCTCCTCTAACTCTGACTCATTTCTCGACTCCGATCTCGGAAGATTCTTTGGAGGGGGACTTTTCTTATCTTTTGTTGACCTTAGATTATTCCACCTTTAACATAAAAACAATTAAGCTTGAAATTCTATTTTATTTCTTTTCATTGTGAAATATATATTATCAAAACAGTAATTTGATCTGAATGGTCCTATCACGTCGAGTTGACAAGTGCGGATCAGGGGATCAATCGAGACGCAAAGCGTATAGTTTAATGTGATGATCCGAGCCTGTCAAGGAGACATAATACGACCCTTCGGGTCAAGTAACAGTTGTAATGATAAATACCCCCTGACAACTTGCAAAATATATTTAAGTAACCTTAAGAGATGGATTATTTTATATCTATCAATTTAACAAAGCGTATTGCCACTGAACTTTAGATGCGCAAAAACGTCACTTTTCTGTGACCTACATCATCAGTTTCAGATAGTGGTAATATGGATTCAGAAATCTTCATTGCGGTAATCCGGAAAGTGGAATCACGACATCATGTGATTGTGTAAATACAGCAGGAGATTTAGTGTTACACAGGTAGGTATATAATATTAATATAGTCCTTTGATAAGGTAGACCCATAGATATATCGACTCCAGGGAAATGCATATTGAGCGAGCTAGACATGCGAAGTAAATATGCTTTTCTTTGAAGTCGATATATCTATGGATTTACCAAACTAAAAAGCTACATTTGTTATATTATTTTATGCAGAGATTGACAAAAACAAGTTTAAAGTGATGGGAACAAACCAGAAGTTATCTCTGTTGTCAGTTTAAATACTCAGAGACAGAGATCAAAATAAATTTTAATGTAATCATGTTACCTAACTATAACCTACCAATAGCGTTATTTGGAAAAATCACTAAATAAATTTAAAAGGGTTCATTTTTAAACCTATATTTTGTAGTGATTTATTTTGGAAAAATAACCACACAACATATATTTTATGATAAAGTAGATCATTATTAAAGGCATACATGTAGCTATGTTTTACTTATCATTACAGACAAAATTATAAACAAGAGTTGAAGTATGATTTTTTTTCATAAACTTCAAGTTGTACACTGTATTAGCTGTTTCGAATTCAGCAATACTGTTGTTTTAGAGAATTATTTCATCATCAAATTTAGAAGCATCAAGTCAATATGCATTTCAGAATAGGTATATAATAAGTAAATCAAGTCAATATGCTATTATATACTTTGATCATATGATAAAATTGAAGCAATCAAGGAATCTTGGAGTAAATGAGAAATATAATATTAATATATATCAAATTAAGAACTTTACCTTGATACGAAGAGAATTACGACAACCACTAGTAATAGAACAACCATTGCACTCAGAGTCACCAACAGGATTGGGAATTGATTTTGGTCTCCTTCATTATTGTTATCTTCTGAAGAAGCATCTGCTTTGTTTATACGTTTGTCCATACGTCGATGGTATGACACGTTTGACAGTGTCGGAAAAACAACGTTTATGACGTCACAATATGAAACTCGCAATACTTACATGTACATTGTTTTACGGATTTCAATCCCCTCATAATGATAAATTTGCAATGATGTTACACACCATTGAAATATATGTTAAGTTTAGTTTTTGCAAATTATTTGGCTGACTTGCGTATATTATCTGATGATTTAATGAAGTACTACACATTCATTTAGTGCCAAATAAGGGTAAGTGACGCACCCACTTACAAAACATTTATAATTCTTGCACACTTTTTCAACTAATTTGGGTAATAAAGCCTATTAATACACTCTACAAAATATTAGAAATATCTTTCCATCTTTTCAAAAATTATGGGTTAGTGTATTCATTCTTATAAGGGACCGGGGTATTTAATATTTAAATATTCTCTCGATATTCAAATCTCATATTTAGAAAAAAGAATTTCAATATGTTCAATACCGAGGCATCTGCATTTTTTTCTTCGTTATTCGTATTGTTTGAGATAATGATATAGAATGCGTATACCTATGTAAACTTCCATCATAACAGTACTAGGCTTGTTCCGCTCAGAATCTGTATTGATTATCACCACTTCAGTTTTGTTATCTACAGGAAACAATGTTTATGATTGAACAAAAAACCTTTAAGCAATCAAAACAATATAGAAGAAAAACACACATATTAGTAGCAACTGAATACAAGCAAAGCAACTCATGAATTTTGAATTGTGTGTATTAATTGAGTTAATAGCCGTACTCAGATTTTAAATTGGCAGTGCTAATCTTATTTCACATTACGTTGAAAAATGTTTGTGTATATAACACATAATATATCAGAAACAATACACTGTCTTGAACAAAAAAATATGCAACAAGAAATGACTGAAAGATCCTTATTGTTAAAAGGTTAGATTAATAAATAGATATTTACAGGTGGTCGGGATTTGAAAATCGCAGTGCTTTCCATTGTAACCTTCTCTACAACTATGACAATTTCCGGTTTGTTGGTCACATTTCATCACAGTGCAGGTTGATGGACATTGATGTTGACAATAATCACCATACGAAGATCCCCTGCACTGGTTGCATACCCCAGATATAGGGTTACAGGAAACACATGTCTTCCAACATTTAGCACAGTTTATTCCATAGTGGTTTGCAGGACAAACTACAATTAAAATTTCAAAATTATTACATGCATTATTTCAAAGAGAGGATATAACTCAATGAAGTTTTGTATCAGTAAAAAGGGATTTCTGATCAAAATGTGTGTTAAAATTTCAAGCTGACATTTAACAATGTTTAAATGTGCATTTAACAGCTTTAACAATGAAAAAAATTTGGTTACTGGATGAAACAAGATCACATACTATTTATTATGGTCAGAATTACAAATAATTACTTATAGGATGCACTTCAAACAGCCTCAGTGGCCCCTCCTCGATTCTCCTGATTACAACAGAGTTCCCTTCCATTTCTTTATAGCACTCTACTATAATGTGGTATTTTGTTGCTGCATTATCAAGCTTCAGTTTTTTGCAAAGGGTCGACGTATTTAGATGCCGTAGAGATTTAGATATGTGCACTTCATATTCTCCTTATTGATTGAAAATACAAAAATAACAATAAGGTCGTACCAAAATATCTTTTAATATATTATTTTTACAAACTGGATAGATTTTAGCCTATATAACTTACCTCCTCTGATAAGAAGAAGTATCCATTTGATTTCGCAACTAGTGTTCAGCATCATATGCCATGTTGCATTGTTCCTTACGTCAGTTACAAAGTTGGTGTTTAGATCAGCGTCTAAAGCCTTTTGGCCTTCAATGCCACCAGAGTGGCTCTTTAGCGGGGTCATCCAAGGTTCAAATACTAATTTTTAAGAGAAGAAAAGAGACTGTTTCACTCTCAATGTTAGATTACAGTCCCTGAAACGTTCTACTTTCCCATTTTTCCGTTCGTTCACCGTTCGTTTAGCGTGCGTTCACCGTTCGCTCTCCGTTCACAGTTTTGCGTTCACCGTTTACCGTGCGCTCCCGTTCACCGTTCACAAAACGTTCACCGTTCGCTCTTCGTTCCGTTTAGTTTGCGTTCACCATGCGTTCACCGTTCACTTATCGTTCAGTCTTCATTGTCATTCGGAACTCCGAAGTGAAAGGACTTATCTTTTTGATGGTAAGGATTTACACGTTTTTTAATTAAATAACTAAGATATCGTGTTTGAAGAATAATTATTTCAATGCAAAAAGTATCTACGATATATATATTTCTATTATTATAACTGTATAGCTGTTACTTAATCCATAAAATTTCCCTGGAAAAAATACATTAAGAACATACATGTAAGTAGAACGATGCTAAAATATTAAATTTAAATAAGGGCAATGTACCTGTACAAATACTTAAAGCGCGGCATTTTGTTGTAATGTAAAAGACGACAAATCGTTAATAGAAGGATAATAATCCAAGTCTTTTACAAGACAAGAATACACAAAAAAATATTTCTAACAAGCTTTTTAAGAAAAAATGCACGAAAACATGTTATAACTACATATATGTCTGAGAATTATGAATAGTACTACAGATATTCAGTTAATTAAATATTTGTAGAGCGAATTAAATTGATAGTGTGATTTTAAATTTTAGAAAAGACAAACTGTTTAAAATGTAATACAATAGAATTTTTGTTCTACATCACGTATATAAAGTAACACCTCCATTGTGTTGAATTATTTTGATTGACAGGACAAGCACGTGCACTTGGAGTAAATCGTTTGAACTTGATGAAGGAAAATAAAAGCCGATGCTTACTGTCAATTGGATTTGTTAATTGTATTATTATTATGGATGTATTATTAGAAAGGAAAAAACCTTCCTTCACCGAACTAAATATACGTTTGCCATTCAGTATGATTAACAGCCCCCCCCCCCCCCCCCCCCGGCACCTTTTCTCCCGAAATCAAATTCTTAGTTAGTATTTTCAGTATATATTAATTAATATTCAATGTGTATTATACATGTAACAAAGAAAAAATTATTCTTTAAACAAACATCAAAACAGTCATTATATACATACATGTGCCGACAGTGGTATTTTGATTTGGCAGGGATAATGTTTTGAATTCAATTTCAATTTAATCCTTCCAGGTATATACATGTATTGCCATTATTTATTCATTTTTTCCGTAGAAAAGCGAAAATCAATTTTAAAAATGATGTAAACAAAATGTTAAAACTTCTAGGAAATACAAAGTGACTCTTTGACTTCGGCATGTTCGGTGAAGCGAAACACCTCCATTGTGTTGAATTATTTTGATTGACAGGACAAGCACGTGCACTTGGAGTAAATCGTTTGAACTTGATGAAGGAAAATAAAAGCCGATGCTTACTGTCAAATGGATTTGTTAATCAAAAAAAAAATTGATTACTTTGACTGCGTGGAATATTAGAAAAAAATTATATGAATTTTTATTCGATGCAACAAATATCTGAGAATCGAAAGGGCTTACACCTCTCTCTTTCTCTCTCTCTCTTTCTCTCTCTCTCTCTCTCTCTCTCTCTCTCTCTCTCTCTCTCTCTCTCTCTCTCTCTCTCTCTCTCTCTCTCTCTCTCTCTCCAAGTTTCTATTGCTTTTACATTTGTCATGTTAAATAAAAAATATGACAACATATTTATTATTTATTTAGTTCTGAAATTCTTATCTATTACAAATAATTTGAATACCTCTTTCCATTATCTTGTCCGAGTATAATCATGGTCGGGATATGTCTTCAGATATACATTTACATGTACAACTTAGCTTAAAAAATTATCAGACAAAATAAAAATAACTAAAAAGTATATAATATTATTGCATAAAAATTTTAAATACGAGTGAATGGTGCAATATGTCAACAGACCTTTGTAAATTAATAAAAAAAAAATCGTTATTTTACACGGAATCGCCGCGACATCGAAATATATATTATTTAGTTTTAATGTAATAAATTCATTCTGTAAGTATAGTAGTTTTCTCTTCTGAAGTCCACATTATTTTAATAGTTAAAAGAATAAGCAGATTTATTTTATTAGTAAGAATCATTTTTATCTTTTATACTACACGTGTTTGGTAACAAACACACATGTTTTACGGCAATAAAAATCATGTTATTAAAATATTGATTTAAAACATCATACGTATGTGCAGAAAAAATGTTTTAATTATTTATTCACTTATTTATTTTTTGTTTATTTATATTTTAGTATCTAACATTAAAATATAACAGAATGATTTAAATGCAAGGAAAAAATCTGAGGCATTCCGAATAAATCGTTCATCTTGCATTCACCGTTCGTTCACCGTTCACCGTTTGCGCTCCGTTCGCGTTCTGCGTTCAATCACCTTTCTCCGTTCACACATCGTTCACCAAGTTGCGTTCAGCGTTCACACATGGTTCACTCACCGTTCGCTCTGCGTTCGTTCAGCGTTCGTTCACCGTTCGTTCAGCGTTCGCTCACCGTTCAGGTGGGAAAGTAGAACGTTTCAGGGACTGTACAATTGATAAAACAGTTATAAAACATTGCTTTATGATTCATACTTATTGGTTTTATTTCATCAATTTGTATTGCGCCATCGTAAAGCCTTGTGATGATTATTTTGTTTCCTACAACAGGTCCATAAGTATCGAGTTTGCAAGTGACAATCTCACTTTTGGTAGTTGTTTCGCACGTTCTCACAATCTGCGAACAATGTTGGGGTTTATGGGTGTCGTCCTGTATTTGGATATCATATTTTCCTATAGAAAAAAAATCTAATTTAAACGTAACCGGTAATATTTAAATGTATGCCCAACCCCTCAGATATCAAAAATATTATACACTTATCCACTGGGTGTGAATTGGATTGCTCTTTTATCAAATCCGCGAGAGAGAACTATTCCCCGATGTTTGAATTTTTTTGGAATAAGATTATTCTGCAAGAATAATATGAAATCCTGATGACGTCACAATGCTACTGAAGTCATAATGACATCATCAATTTAAAGATTTATCACCGGAAATCAAAATTAGCGGCAACAATTGCATGAAATTTTCCGAGGGTAGATAACATAAACTATGCGTGAACTATTAAAGTTATTTTACCTTCTGAAATTTATATAGGAAACATTTTAACAGAAGTATGATAAATAATCTAATCTAAAAAGGAGTTAATTATTATTAATTATGATTTGAAATCAAACTTTGATTTAGGGCACAGAAAACGTTTTACACAGATCATTTTCAGCATACCACAACTAATGCTCAGGAAAATCCAGAATATTGTATAATCTCTATCAAGTGTCATTGACCAGCTCTGGTTTACGTCATCCCTGGTCAGAGAAAATGTGTCCATGTCGTCATCACATGCGAAATGTGCAGAATAAGATCCATTTGTAGACGACTGCTCAGCCTCATATTTTATATCCTGAGTAATACCTTTGAAACAATCCAAACACTTTAAATAAGAATTACCATTTATATGCTAAATTTTATGAACTTGAATAGAATGAATGTTAATTCAAGCCTTAATTGCGTTACAAATGTTTTTTTGATATTTATTTTTATAATAACAAAAAATAGAAAGAGTAAATACGTACCTTTTGTGAAATTTTCAAATAAAAATAAAGATATGCATAAGTACACCCAGGGATTATAGGCCTTTAATACTGATGGCATCATATGAATATTTTTCTACATGAGGATCAACATAAAACGTGCCATCAGTTCAAAGTATTTTTATTTACTGTCAGTGTTTCCGTATGTGCACAGGGTTTCACACAGAAAGTGCCTCATCTATGCCCGAATGATTAATTTATACGGAAGATTATGACTTTGAATCAGTTTTGCTAATTTTCATGCATATTTTTAAGGATATACGATCTTCAGCCAGGAAGGATAACTCTTTAATTTATAATTTAATTCAAAAAGTCTTAAAATAAAGCTTGAAATTGAAATTTGTCATGCAACAATTTTCATTTTATACCTCTACGTATGATTCAATGTTCTTTAAAGTTTTAACAAACAGTAATTAAAAAGTTGAAATTTGCACCTCATAAAATGAAGTAAAACTTGCCAATTTAAAAAAATCAAATTTCTTTTAGTTACCAATGTTTATATGCATGATTTGAAATTAGAATTGATTTACGGTGTTTTCTTTGAAAGGAAACACTTTATACACTATGCATTATGAAACAATGGAAGTAAGTAGGAGAAAGTAAAGTCCAAATAAGTGTAAAATTCATGCAATTTTCTTTAAAAGCCTGGATACCAATGATTTTTATTCCTAAAATGTATTTCTTGATTAATTATCAATTTAAAAATATGCAGTAGGTAGTTCAAATCGCATTTCCTGAAAAATTATTTGACATTTACTAATTTTCCCTATATAATATGATTATATTTACAGATGAATTTTAAAGAAATACCGTGGGTAAATACATTTTAATTTGAGAATTTAGAGACATCTTTGTGAGCATGTTCAATTACTCAATGCCTGATTTTCAGAACCTAAGGATCGGATAACCTTAAGTATACAATTCCTGTTTATATACACCTGTATCTATACTACATTATTTCTTCATGTTTCCTACAATATTCCAAGAAAGCTACATGTATAAAGAAAGGAAAAGCAATATAATGGAATATTTAGTTTTAATATACATAATAAATCAAAGTCGGAAAACATGTTCCTCAAGCTCGTTGATATATATATGTATTTTTTCCAAATTTTTGTCATTTAAAAATTGTAACAAGTTTCCACATAGAAAGTAAAGTACCTAATAGTCTTTAATGCATGATGTCAGAGGAGGAAATTTAGTATATTATATAGAACGTTTAAATCAAAATCATGACCAATATATAAATCTTGTTAGCTTTATATATATCTAAGATATTTTGACTACAGCTTAAAAGCCATAAGATAATGAATGTCATGATTAATTTGCCATTTACTTTGGTGAGATACAAAACAGATATTTAAGTAGAGGGTCGTCAGACTCTAAACCTTTATTAGAATAGAGTACAACGTAATTTATTGTAAGAAAAATGCAGAGAGAAAGTTTGATCTGATTTTTACAATTCCATTGCACGCATATTAAGTATTCATAAAACTCAATTGATGGGAGTCATGTTTTCAATACGAGACAATGTTTTATTTTACAAATAATTGATAAATTCGTAGAGTTTGACGGTCTACCACATATTCACGATTCAACGGTGATGTGTGGTTTTCGTCCGCTGACTACTTAATTTTAACTTGAATACTGGAAAATCTGAACAAAATTGAAAAAGAAAGGAAATCAAAAGAAAGCGCTGAATAAACTAATAAACCATATGTATTAAAACATTACATAAAAAGTAAAATTATTAGCTAGAGCATTATTAATGTCTTGAATTTTAATACCTGTATTTTCCAACTATCATAGTGGTACTATTGACCTAGGATAATACGACATAAAAATCATATAAAACACAAGGTGACCAAGAGCAAATCAGACAAGTAATGTGTTCAAATCAGCGAGCATAAAAATTAATATATTTTTAACAGCATTACAACTGTTACAGTAAATAGATTAGTTATTTATGGATTTTTTTTTTCAGTTTGGTGTGAGTTATTGGTGTGTGAATCACACAGGCTTGTCACATTTCATGAAGCGCTTACGCGCTTCATGAAAAATATGCCTACGTGCAAGTCTTTGAAGTTGAAGTTGTACAACCAAAAAACATGATTTTATATAAGTGTACAGGCCGTACTAATAAACAATGTCTAGATAAACATTTGAAGAACTACAACCCATCTCTGTGCTTGCAATTATTTCTGTATAAAAATATTGTAAGTACATCATTCTTAAATATTCTTATTTCAAAGTGATAACTACATTCAGTTTTTTCATATTAATTTTCTTTTATAAAGCTTTTTAAAGAGACATGGTGACGATAAACGAAAAAATTAATATTAATTTAAAAAAACAATTTTATAGAGAAAAGTGAAAAATTGAAGAATTTTCCATGACTTACTTTTTCCACGTTTTCTTGCTTCACTTCACCGTTGTTTTCAAGTTTTACGCTACAAGTAAACGACGCAAAAATAAAGGACGCGTATACTTTGCATTGTTGACATTTTTTGCGATTGTGCATTTGCCCAAATACATCCCGGATAGGTAATAATAAAATAAAGAAAATGTCAACTATATGTTACATATGAATGCATTCCTTTTCCTTAAAAAAAAAGAGGGAAAATAACATATATTTCAAACTAAATCCTTGTTCGACCCGCTATCGTACACCCCAAATAGCCCTTGTCTTAAAGTATAAAGGTAGAAATCTTACACTAAAGCCAGAGTTCCGGGAAAAGTCTCACTTTGTCTCACTTACGGGGGAGTCGACTATGAGTGAAGTCTGTCAAATACAAGACAATGTTGCCTTCAATTGTATGACCTTTATCTCGATTCATGAAATATCTTATAGCTAAAATTATGTCCCCCAACCTTTATAGAGAACCATGTCTTTCTCTCTGTAGAAAAATTAATTCTGCTAAAAGCAAGACGCAATTAGTACCCATGCGAATTCAGAGTTAATCTTCAGACCTGATCTGAAAAAAAAAATACACAGATATTATCAATCTTTTTTTGTTGTTTTTGTTTTTGTTTTCTTTTGTTTTTTTTGTTTTTTTTTTTTTGCAGATATTTATGACCAATGATTAAATAAAGCAATTAGTTGAACTAGACATAGTAAGTTCTAAATGTTTCAGCGTTCATAACTTTGTTTTAATGCAAAATTTATAATATTCATCGAAATATATGATAGTATTTTCAACTACAAGTAGCCTAAAATATTTGTCCACCAGTGGAGTTGAAAATGCAATTTTCGTTATTTCAATATAACCTTAATTCTAAAAACCGTTTATTTTTAGCTTTAAGTTTTATTTGAACCTGTCCCCAAGAATAAATGCAACTTGAATACTAACACGGGACCATATGTAACAAACTGAATTCAAGTAGAATTGTGTTCCCGCTTTCGATGACTTTTTAGACGGGACGTCTTTTTTATGTCATATTGTGTCAAATATAAACGCCCTTTCATTTGCCATTCAAAACTAGTAACCAAAGTTAAAATTTATAAAAATTTAGGTAAAACATGAAAGTCAAAGGTCAAGGGTAAAAAAACCATAGTATGCTCAAAAATATCTTGTCACAGGTAATGCACACACGTTTGACTGCTAGAGTTGATGCAATGATAATTCATATATTTTTTTTATTTGTTCTGTTTTAGCCAAATGAATCCCCGCACATGCCAAAAACATAACAGATAAAAAGAGGGGTTTGAGTCAGAGGAATCTTGGACTAATATGCATATAATAGCCTATGGTTTTCAAGATATTGTCAATCGATCCTTACCTAATTAATCACAGATTGATAGCAGTTGTGCCGAGTCTACCGACAGTCTTAATAATGCAATCACATCAGGTGTAGTCTGCATTCACCATCTGTCACATTTTAAAACATTTCATTTGTCGAACTTGTCGTCTGGTACGCTTGAACTTTTTGTCTAGAAACCGCCGAACGAAATTAAAAAATCCGAATTATAATGATTAAATATATCTAATTATATATCTTTAGAATTTAAATTATTGTTACATATGTACTTTTGGATAAAATACAATGTTACAGGTATCTTTGTTACATATTTTAGCGATTTTACATTAAAAATGTAGGTCATGGGAATATTCCGGAAATGCAAAGTGTTTAAATTTAAGTATGAGCACACAAAACGCGATTGACGAAATAGGTTTTTTCGGTTAGTCATAGCAATTGCTTTGACATATACAAATATGATCCATTGCGTTGCCTGTGTCATATCAAAATATGTACATATGTGCATAAAAATTCATAGTTTCTGCCAGAAATTGAAATCCGGGTAAAGTTTGGAATTTATAATTTTGATATGTGACGTTTTGGCGCCATTTCCCATGCATGTTTTAAGCAAGAGGGTTGTCTCAAAATAACTTCGAAGGGTAAAGACAGATTTGCTGCTACTTCATTTTTCTTAATTTTCCTAGGCCTAAATACTATTTTAAGTGTATTTTGTTCTTTGAAAGCCCTATCTCTTCTCCACCAAGAGTTATAAGGAAAGATAACATTAGTGAATATAAAAGTAGGTCAAACCTCGAGGTCACGGAGTCCATAACAATGGTATATTTAGAAAGGTCTTGTCACAATTAATATATTATAATATTATGTTTAATGTGAAAGTCCTACTTTTCGTTTTCTCTTTTATACAAAAGAAAAAAAATCAACCCTCTGAAATGCAAGTAGGGATCGCACGATTGGCAACAGTATTTTTTTATTCTTAATGTATAGGGCAAAAGTAATGACCTTGACCTGATCTTGTCGCTAATATAAAGCAGTCAATCTCATTGAAACCATCACTTAGTGATATTGTCATTATCATTAAAATTCATTAATCTTTAAATGCAAGAAATATTAGTACAATCCTATCTTAAGTTAATTTGGGATCGTTTTCATACAGTTGTCTGAAAAAAGAAATGAAAGTTTTGTATAGGAGGAATAATAAACATTAAAATTAAATACTCAGTTTTCTGTATTTTTATTTTATCAAATCAGATACATGATATACATGCATTTTTACTATCTGAAGACATCATTCCTTAGCATAACAGCAGCACCCAGGGCCACAGTCAAGACAACAATCTCTTCTTAATATATTTCCTATAAATAGAGATAAGGTCCATTAGTTTGTTCCAAAGATTGATATGTTTTGATTTTTTCTTTACATAATCATGTTTATCCTTTTAAAGGTGTTAAAACACATTCAAATCATTTAATAATGAGAGGGTAAAAAATAACACAAGCAAACTATAAAAAAAAATCAGTATTATTAGCTTACTTTGCATTATTTGCTTGTATTTTGTAAAAAATTGTAAGAATCCAATATAGCAATCATTCAAACAGATATGTCACTGTTGGCATATCTTCTAAAATGAGGTTGCCAAAAAAAAAAAAAACAAAACAAAAACAAACAGAAAAAATGGCGTAAGATCATAGATTATTTGGGGCTTAAGGAATTATCTTATAAGCAAGAAACTTTGCAGAAATTTTTCATTTTTTCTAAATAAGATGTTATGCATTATATGAATTTATGTCGTTCCTCTATGAAAAATTCTCATTGATTGACCAACAGCCCTCGTATATGTACATTACCAATTGCGGATCTGGCAATTCGAACTGGAGCCACTGTAAACAAAACAAAATATAATCCACGTCATAAAGTAGTTAAATTAGGAAACGTAAAATTGAAATATTGAAAAAAGAAAACATTTCCTACTAATTTTTTATGCTTTTCATATGGTGATTTTGCCAAAAAACTCCGGTACCCGTAGCCTTTCCCAAAGAATTTTATTCGGTAATGACCAATTTTTACCCCCAAAATCAAACTTTGACGGAGAAATATATAATTATGTTCTGAAACAGGGTGTATATGCTGACTTTAAAAAACTGAATATTTTCATTAGCAATGACGTCATATGTTAGAAATGAGGTCAGGAAAATGACATTAATATTAAATGCCATGATTTCTACAGAAAAGAGTATATATTACGTCAATATTTTGAGTGAAAGTCACTGAATGCAGGTCTGCTCAGGCTCAATATTTTGACATAATTTGAAGAATGACGATATCAATGATATATATAAACATTATTCCTGAGCAGACCTGCGCTCTATAATTAATAGTAAAAATTGAGCAAATTTTGTATATTTTCTCCTCTTTCTGAAAAATAATACTAAATCAGGCTAGTTTGTAACGTCATAAAAACAGAAATTGTCAATAACCAATTTTGAAAATATGATATGGTTTTTTGATTGATATTTTTCATACAATTAATAAAATTTAGTACGTCTCAAGAAAGTTTCAAAATATGACTTTTGTGGGGGCAAAAAAATGCTATATACCGCATATATTTCATTGCTATTAAATATTCACAAGGACCTTACGAAATTTCATATGAAACTCAAAACATTTTCTACTTCTCTTCTTTGTCTTTGAAAACAAAATAAATTTTGATATACAATGAATTTCAAAAAAGGAGATTTCAGGGGTACATGTAGTAGGGTAACAGTGGTGCCCCTGTAAATGATGGATATAATAACATTGCGAAGAATGTTTATGTGGGTTGGAGTCAGCTGTCTACAAATGTTTTGCAGATGTTATCAAAAACGTCTCATAATGTCTAGCACGTCCTTTTGGAGTGTGATAAACGGGTTTGTTTAGACAAACAAAGTCGAATGATTCTTTGACCTTTAAATACTTTTTTATCAAAGATCCAAAAGACGTGCTCGTCTTTATTTTAATTTTCTGTACCTATAAAGTATTTAAATGTGTGTTTCTACTTACCATTATGAGTTGCTTCTAAAGAATCTGCCGTTTCCACATAGGCTGAAAAAAGCATAAATAAAATAATCATACATCATTATTTTTTCTTTTATATAGGTTCAGCAAATTATCCAAATGCATTATAATATACATGCATATAACATTTCTATATTTCATTAACAATTACCATCAGATTTTCTTCTAGAATAAAGACTGTTATATTGCACGTCTATGGTAATCTGAGATATTTACAAATACATATCGTAATCTATACAATGTACCAAGCCTACTGAAAAAAAATTTGTCGAATTTTCTTTGAGCAAATTTTGTAAATTTATCTCAAATACAGAAAACCTTAAAGCTGTGATCTTAAATACCTCCTATATATTTTAGATAACTTAATAGATTGTAATGCTAACAAAAACATTACTACATATATTGATTTTGTTCTAATTAGGCAAAAGCCATCAATGAGGCATCGTTAGTCATATACGCAATCAGCGATTCAATGATAAATATGTTGTACATGTATATCGATTTGATCAACTCGCATGTCGACACAAGTACATGTAAGCCACCTTTAAAATCGGTTTACCCCTGTGATGACACAAAATAGTCTCTTGTCGTTATCACGATGTGAAATTATCAAACAGTCCTAGAAGTCATAAATAAGTCGTATATTTACATGATTGTGTTGCGTCATGCGTGTACGATGTCATATACTAACATGCGTAAGTAAATACTGTATAACAATATTTAAAAATAATATCATCAAAAGTTAGGAACTTGATGTACACATTATTTTCTCGCATATTGACATACTTTTTTGCATGTTAATGTGTTGGATCTTGCAAGTCAAAATATTCATCATAAATATCAAATGGTATATTCATTTTATTTTGTTTTCTTTCATATGATAAAAAAATTGATTTTGTCAAGAAATGAAAATATAACTCACCAGTTCCAATAATATCTGAAACCAAAAAAAAATTCCCTTAAGTAAGCTCTAACCACTAACAGAGACTGCTTTTTAGACTTATATTATATTATATTATATTAGATATTTCATATAAAGGTTTCCATATTGAGGCAATTTCGTTTATTTATAACTTAGGGTACCTTCCTTTTTCCACAGGCAAAATATCTAAAGACTATGAACTATTTGTGAGCAGAAATCACTTTTGCTTACTTACCATGGGAAAATTAATGAAAATAATGAAATCAAATACTTATTCTTGGTCTTATTTAATGCTAAAAATATTTTAATCTATTAAAAATCTTGTAATTAACTGAAAATAACAAATTTAAATCTTACTTCTAAGGGCAAATCACTCTAACTGCATAAAACTACACTATAAATAGAGCTCTTAGTGTGCAGGCAAAATTGATTCTTGGTTAGTTGAATTAATTTGCTTTTTGAATTTTAATACAGATTTTGGTTGTATATGACGAATGCAATATTGAAAAAATCTGGGTTTTTTTTTTTTTTTTTTTTAATTTTTTCTATAATATCAATGATTGAAATTTGATATCTTCGCAAAATTTCAATATTGAATATGTAATATTTTCTAACACTAGAATCGGTACAAAAATATATTGATTTATGAAAATACATTTAACAATATTAAATTGAGGTACCTAAAATAGCAAATCATAAAATCAATGATGTATTGAAATAATGGAGTGTATCTAAGCATACGATTCTAATTTGATAATTAAGGCTTCTTTTCACTACAGAAGAAAGAACATAACAAAATAATGAAGACCTTTAATTGGGTCATTCCATGGATTTATTTACGTCAAAGTGAAGCATATGGACTGCTTTTCTTTATAATCTTTATATCTAGTGGTGATCGACCTTATAAAAAGGTTTATTTTATATAATGAAAAATGGCGTGAAGATACCGAATAGTAATTTATCTCAAAAACCTACAAACAGCACAAATATTTCAAAAGGGCATAAAAGAAGGACCCCAGGAAATGCCAGAGGTGGAATCATCTCCTGTCTACCTGTCACACACGACTTAATGCTTACTTACAGAATAACAAAGCGAGAATCACGAAAGTCTTCATCCTGATTTCCTGAAAGATGTTATTGTTGTTGATGAATTGCATTAAATAACTTTTCTTATGACGTTATTGATAGCTGATCATGGGCGATTAGTCAATATAGAATTGCATCCATTAATCAAATGCATGATATCAATCATTACATATTTAATTTTTATAGTTGAATTGCGTTCTCTTTTAGAGTTTACATACTTGATTACACCTGTTACATGTAACAAATGAATGTTGTTAAAGCAAGCAATTTTAAAGATAGTATGAAAAGTTAACAACTGCATCAACTTTTAATATGCATGTTGCTAATAAAAATGATTGCTTTAAGTCTCATTTAAATTTGCACTTTATGCATCGACCTACATCACAGACACATACAATGATATTCTTCCTACTGAATTGACAACCCCCTTTACGATTGTTGTCTTAGAAAAAAGTGTTCTGAACTTGCTTGTGACCTCTATATTGATGACACATATATATGTAAAACTGTCAAAGAGATTCCGTAGTTTTAATTTCGAAAATTTCATTATCAATTGGCAATGCTATTTAAAAAAAGCTGTATAAGTACAAAATTCAAGACTTTTAGGTTTAGTATACAATACATTGAAATGAAACAAGTGACTTAATATATTTCATAAAGTATTTTAATTTTTAGAAGTTCGGTCCTCCTTTTTAAATTCCCATCAGATTCAGGATACTCAAGGCGATTACAATTTTACCTTGGACAACTTTTGAGATGCTATAATAATGTTTTATAAATTCAACATTGTGGATAACAGCTTCCATAAGAATCATTTTGAAATGGAGCTTGCATTATGGGAGTGATCATCCTTGGTTTGAAGATTATAAACACAAAGGAAATATTTCCCTGTTCCTAAAACAGATGATAAAATTACAGAGCTGTATATGTATATTTTCGACATTTTAATATTCAATGTGCTTGAAGCACATAATGCATTAATGTAACGGCTGAATGTAAAATTCCAGCAAAAAATGAAGGACTCCATGTGTAATCTCTCGCAAACTCATCTTCAGTCTGTACTATCCTGTTTCTTAGTTGTTTTTTTTTGTCTTGTCCAGTTTCAGCTGACCAATTTTCATCGTACTACTGATTTATTTAAGGTCTTTCTTTGTTTTATCGATCATTTACTTTCAATAACAATTTTAGAATAACCCTGTTAGGTTTTTATTGTTATATTGCCATTTGATGTAAGCAAAAACATTGTACAGCGCATAGAAACTATATGTAATTTTGCACTTTATAAATTAATTGAAAAAATAATAAAATATAAGCAGTTTGTGGTGATAGAGCTCATGCCAATAATTTTTTCAACATTTCGTCTAAAAATAGGTAAAGTTGGTGACAATTTTACATGTAATGGTAGGTTATTCCATAAATTTACACCTGAATATTGAATAGAATTTGTAAATAGAATTGTTCGATGTTTTGGTGAATGAAGATTATAATTTAATTCTGAACGTAAGGAATAGGAATCATGGCTATGAAAAACAAAAAGGTCTTGGAGATATTCAGGGCTCATACCATAAAAAGTTTTGTACAATAAAATATACTTATGCAGTGTGACTAATTCGAACACATTTAGCCATCCCAGTTTTTCAAACTATGGTTTTGATGGCTCGTCGGGTGCTGCATCAAGAATAATTCTAGCAGCCCGTTTCTGAATTTTATGAATTCTTTCAATGCTAGTTCTAGATGCATTGCCCCAAATTGTAAGACAATAGTTTACTGAAGGCAATATATATGCATTATAAAAAAGTTTTCTAGTATTTAATGGAAGAAATTTCTTAATTTTACGAAGTGTAAATAACTTGTATGTTAAGGATTTACAAACTGAATCTACATGATAATTATAATGAAGATTTTGATCTATATGGACACCTAAGAGTTTTTCAACATTCACAATTTCAAGCTTTTCTCCAGAAATTTCTGTATGAAGTTCTGGAATATCTAGTTTTGACCTCTTTTGTTGTGTACACGTAAGCATAGATTTTTATTTGTTCGTGTTAAGAATCATTTGGTTCTGTAAAGACCAGTTTTCAATTTCGCATAAATCATAATTCAAAAATGTTTCAATATTATGTACATTGTTATCAGATAAATGCAGAGTTGCATCATCTGCAAACATATCAATATTACAGTGATTAACACATAAAGGAAGGTCATTTATATACAATAAAAATAGCAGTGGACCTAAAATAGATCCCTTGGGCACCCATGCTGTGATAGGCAAGATATCAGAAGAACATGCACCAATTTTAACACTTAGGCTTCTTTCATTTAAATAAGACTGTAACCATTTAATTGTAAGTGAATCAAAGTTATAGTGTCTCAATTTCTCAATTTAGAGATCATGGCTGACTAAATCGAATGCTTTACTGAAATCTAGAAATGCTATGCCAGTGAAATTCCCTTGGTCCATTGCATGCAACCAGCTGTCAGTAAGTTTGGTTAGTGCCGTTTGGCAAGAATGGAATTCCATAAAACCACTCTGTGAGCTTGTAATGAGGTAAAAAGCTCTGGTGAATACACGTACTTGATTAGCAACATGTTTTTCAAAACATTTTTGATAAAGTCGGTAAGATAGATATTGGTCTGTAGTTACTTGGATCATTTTTATCGCCCTTTTTATATATAGAGGTGACTTTAGCTTGTTTCAGATGCAAAGGAAAGATGCCATTAGTAATGCTAGTATTAATTAGATGAGTTATAGGCTTAGAAACTATATCTGCAGAATGTCTTAAGAGGCGGGGACCAATAAA
The DNA here is from genome assembly GCA_003671525.1 of Saccostrea glomerata. Classification (NCBI taxonomy): domain Eukaryota; kingdom Metazoa; phylum Mollusca; class Bivalvia; order Ostreida; family Ostreidae; genus Saccostrea; species Saccostrea glomerata. The sequence goes on along the minus strand of PRKT01000152.1, from coordinate 548,703 downwards.
ATCTACACCTGCCGATTTATTAATGTCAAGTGTGCATAGCATTGAGAAGACCTCGTCTTGTCTTATAGGAAGTAAGCTAAATACATTTTCATCACTAAGTTTTGACTTTGTGAATTCTTTTAACTTTTCTGGTTTAAAGTTACGTTTTGGTAATTCAGTTAATAAATTTTTAGAAATTTTTGTAAAGTTTTCGTTAAAAACATTGACAATACCTTGTGTATCGTTAATATCTGACCCGTTGTCCTTAATATGAGTAGGAAAAAATATTTTGGCTTTGAGGCTATATGGTTGAGATAGCTGCACAGTTCTTTAGGATTAGAGCTCTCCTCAATTGCTGATTTATAATAAGTACATTTAGCATTAGTAATCAGAAGCGTAACTTTATTCCTCCAATATTGAAAATTTTCAAAGTCTTTGTGTTGATGATAGTAATCTCGTAATTGTCTAGCATCATTAATTTCTTGTGTTAACCATTTTGGACGAGACTCAGTTTTCACATGTTTAGTCTTACCTTAGCGTGTCTATTAAGAATAGTATTAAACATATTTTCTTCATTAAATTTCTTAAAGGAGCGGTATTGAATTTCAGTGTGTTTTCCCTTACGCTGCATGCTGTTAAATCTGCGTGTTGCACAAACAGGGTAATGGTCAGACATAGCTATGGGTGGTACTTGGATTTCACAGATGAGGTCAGGTTAGGTAGTGTAGAAATGATCAATAAGGGTAGATGAGGTGTTAGTAATTCTAGTAGGTTTAGTAATTAATTGAGTTAGTCCAAATTCTTCTAGTGCAGATGTCCAGGAAAGAGGGGGGTCTTTTAGCAGATCAACATTGAAGTCACCTGTAAGTATGATTTCTTGGTCATCACAGCAGGAGGCACGGTTTATCTACCTAGCTAGGTTCTCCACCCAGCAGGTGGTGGGCGATATGCAGAACAATAGAGGATAGGCTTTGTGTTTTTTAAATTGATTTCTTACCATATTGTCTCTATTTTACTAATTTCTAAATCCTGTTGACGCTTAAAGGATAGATTTTTTGAGACATAAATACACATGTAACTATTCCACCACCTGCCTTATTCTGTCGATCTTTTCTTTCAAGTACATAACCATCTATATTCAAATCTGCGTCACTAATTAGTTCATTTGAAAAAAGATTCACAAAGCCCCAAGACATCCATAGATCGTTCATTTTGTAAAATTAATTTCAGTTCGTCTAATTTTGGTAGAAGATGACACACATCAAAATTTCCAAAACGCAAACCTTTTTTAACTGGACCAAAACCAGAATTTACCGGGTTACATTTATTAGATATGTTTATTGCTTTGGTTGACTTTAGACTTTCAGGGCTAGGGCTTTTGTTTATCCTCCTTTAGAACTAGATTTTTGCTTAGTTTCGAGATAATGTATATTTTTGGCAGATGAATATTGTATCTGAGAATGTTTTCAGATACATTTACATGAATTTTTGTTACATTCTGAACATAAATTTTCGCGAGGTAAAAAGTTATTTTGCAGACTTAATATTAATACACATTCATTGCCCCTATTCTAGTACGGACAGAACTTTTGTTTGTGGCCAGGTTCACCACACTGCCAACAATCTACTTTGCTCCCATGTCTACAATTCCTGGCCTTGTTCTCCACAGAAGTAGCAACATGTATATTTCATCGATGCGGAGGGAGCCGGTACTTGATGCTGCTTCAGAATTGGGACATGCTTATTGTAGAGTTTCAACAGAGAGGCAGTTCCTTGGTCAGATAAATGTTTACCGTCCTTCCAGTCTTTTTTTTTTTTTATAAAGGGGAATTCCAGGCTTTGAAAATTTGACTTGATTTGATCACTGTCGCACCATACTCTTCACACACAAAATGGATAGCTTCATTCACATCACTGATCAATGCATCTTTTCGAGGCATGACTTCACAAATGAAAACATTAATATTCGAATTCCTCTTCTTTAGATCCATTACTATTTCGGAAAAGTCATTTTCTACTGCTTCCATATTGCGTTTATTTGAAGCATCATTTCCTCCAGCCTGAATTATAACATTTTCTAGCGAAGACACATAATATTGTTGTAGTTTCTTACGAATATAAGAAATACTGGCTCCTCTGTTTGTACTCACACTAACATTTGAACGTGGGTTTTAATTCGTTGCAGAATTGAACTACCGATCAGGAGTGTAGTTTTCTGCTGATTGCTAGATGTGGAATTACGTTGTTTCTGGGAGAAACTGTTTCCTAGTTTCTGGTGCACAGGTTGTTGTGGTTCTTTGTTTATAGAGCATTCTTTCATAGATACTTCAGGTATAACTTCATTACACTGTACATGTCTAGAAGTGACATTGTTGGATGCCTTTTGCAGATCATTTGTAACATTGCTTTTATGTTTGAGGACTGTACAGGCTGTCCGAGTCCTTGAAACTGTTAGATATGTATTTGCATTTTCACTCAGTTCCTTTTTTAACGACTCGATTTCCTGGATTAAGCGATGAATAATTCGTGAAAGTTCCTCCACACGTAGAGCAGAATCACAGCACTTGCTGCATTCTTTAGATTCATTACACGGAACAGAATTCGAAAGGCTCCTCCTTGGTGTAGATGCCATTTGTGGTGGTGGTTGGGAAATAATGATATTTGTTTGATTTATGTTACATACGTAAACAGTTATTTCCTCAATGAATTTCTCGCACCACGCAGATGCTGAACTCCCCTGAATATGGAGTACCGAGGTGCTTCTGTATATTGCAGCCGCAACAGATCTACAACTAGTCTTAAAAATATGGCCATCTCCTTTAGTAGCTTTTTCACATAACAATTCCTGTTGCAAATATGAAAAAATATTTTCATATTTTTCTTGGTCAAAGTTCACAGTAAAGCTCCTCTTATTGGTTGTGACTTTAAGAAAGCTTGGTATGTCCACATTAATATGCAGGTCATCATGATTGTCATTTGATGAATTTGTGAATCCAGTAAAAGAATCCAGAAATGATCTAAAAAGGCTGGAACTTGAGCTCACATCCATCATTTGATCTACTACATAGTGATTATTGAGTAGATGTATATTTAATTGCGGAAGAAAAAGATAGGACAAGTAATGTCGCATGGCCCCCAAATTTCTCAGAAAATAGATTACTTGTAAATAAAAAGACACCCCAGTCTTTTGAAAGATGGAAACACCTACTTTTTATAAAACATATAAGATTTCTTCTCATTCGTCCATAAAATGAATTTTAGCGGAATTTGTTTCTGCATGATCATGAAAAATGGTAAGAATATGCAGTATTTTCAGCATTCTTACGCTCTAGAAACTATGAGCGACTAAGAGTACCACTAAGATATTTTGTTATTTGAGAACAATACATAAGTACTTGCTTTGTATAAAAAGTCTTCGTGGTACTCTCAGTCGCTCATGTTCAAATATCAAAAAAATCAAAAAAAAATCGTATAAATTTTATAAAAATCGATTGGTAATGATCAACCTGCTTTTTTCCGGATTAACAATGTGACGGGAAAGCTGCTCCTTGTCAAACGGTAGTTATTTGTAATTTTTTCGCAAGATACAGTACCTGGCCAGAAATCTGTCATAAAATGGCTGACGTAACGTAACGTGAAGAACGTGAACGCAAAATTCTAAAATAAAAAAAAATCTATAAATATTAAGCACTTACCCTTTCATCTCTAGTATTTAGTTGCATGACCCTTAGATTTAATAACTTGTCGAATTCGCCTTGGAATTGAAGCGTACAGGCTCTGAATGTAGTGCTGAGGCAAGGACCGCCATATTTCCTTTACTTTCAAGATGAGGTCTTCACGATTATGAATATTGTGTACCTGTCTCTGAAGACGTATTTTTATGGTTCTCCACACGTTCTCAATTACATTGATATCTGGAGATTGTGATGGCCAAGTAAGACATTTAATATCGTTTTCAGTTTTCCAAGATTTTGTGGCGTTAGAGGAGTGAACCGGTGCATTATCATCCTGAAATAAATAGTCACCATTCGGGAAATGACGCAAAATAACTGGCCATAAATTTGTATCCAAAATGTTAATGTATTTTTGGGAATTAATATTCCCATCTACCTCTGTAAATATTCCGATTCCTTCGTGAGTAATACAACCCCAAAACATCGCCGAGTACTTTCCGTTTCCACGGACGCCAAGACACTCGGGTCGCCATACTTCGTCGGGTCTTCTCCAGATGTAAACTCGCTTATTTTGGTCAATCACAACCTGGGTTTCGTCGCTGAAAATCACCTTTTTCCAATTATTATTCACTGTCCAATGTAATTTCCCTCGACACCAATTTACACGGCGGGTGCGGTTTACAGATCGAATTGTCAGGGTCTTCCTGGTTTTCCTTCTTGTAAAGTTTAAAAATCGCAAACGTCTTCTTACCGTCCGGGAAGAGATAGAACTTGGTAACTTCGAGTTCACTTCATCAGTTATTTCACCCAAAGTTTGCCGTCTGTTGAGTTTCACACATCGAAGTATCTTACGATCTCCTCGCACATCAGTTTTTCTAGGTCGTCCGCTTCGATGCTTATTTTCGCTGGATCCGCGCGTCTTGTATCGCTTGAGAAACTTGGAAATCCCAGACTGGCTCACAGAAAGAATAGCTGCAATGTCCTGTTGGGTGTATCCACTCTCAGACATAGTTATTATCGCATTTTTCATAGGGGTAGACATTTGTTTACCTTTAGTAGCCATCTTGTCAGTTGCTAAACATTTGACAGATAATACGTCACTTTTATAAAATAACGTCATAGAATTATTGTATACACTCTATAGAAAGGAACTATTCAGCAGCAGCTTGTATAGAGTGATTTATTTACCAACGATAAAGAGAAAAAAAATTGGCTTCCAGAATTTTGATATTTCGGCAGCCATTTTTATGACAGACTTATGGCCAGGTACTGTACATAATTTACACAATTCTTTCAAACCATAAATCGTCTCGGGTAAAGAAAAAGTTGTAAAAAATTAATAAACTCACCGGTGATATTTCAAGTCTTTGAAAATATGCCTTTACATCGTGTAATAGCAGTCGTGCGACAGGACATGCCATAGAATTTTCGACTGAATTTCCACTTTCCTGATAGGATCAGTCATGTTTTGGTGAAAAATCAAATGAATATTTTCCTGCATGCAATGATACTAAACGAAGTTATCCATGATAATATTTCTACTTGTAGTATTTCACGAAAATTACGATGAGTACGAAGCCTCTGCTGTACGAAGCCATTTTTGTTTTGACTGGGAGCGGATCAAAATCCACCACACGCACCTGCTTTGAATAAATCTGCAATAGGTTATTTTGATCGATTTGTTTTTGGTAACATCGCTTCAAAATTATAAGGACAACTTTTTTAAATTAACACAACAAGGTGGATTGATTTTTATTTTGTTATTATAAAAAAAAAATATTTATCAATGGGAATATGAGAATAAAAAAAAGCACAAGTTCTAGATGACGAGAGTACAAAGACATCTTAGATTCATTTTTGCAAAAATAATGTGCATGTACTCACTTAAGGGGGGACCTATGTCGTTCTACGTCAAAGCAGCGTTATGTGACGTCACAATAGCGACGTTAGCGTTTACTTGTTGACTTTTGCAACTGTGATATAGGCATAACATTGTTATTAATCAATAACGTATACAATTTACAAAAAGAAAATTTATCATCATTAATAACAGCTTTAGTTGATTTATATAGTTTGCTAATAATAGAATTCTCTTCCTTTGGTCGATAATTCATAGCAATTTCACTTGTGAAGAAATACCTCGATGATATGTTGATATATATAAGTGCAAAAAGATACTCTAAAATTCAGCAAAGAAAGGGGCTTAAATCAAGGAAATATGTATAACTTTATGTTTACCATTAATTGTATTTTCTGGATAAAACTAAGATAAAAAAATAAAGAAATGTACTTGTACCTATTTTTGCTTATTGATTTATAGTACATGTAGATTTAATAAAGTCATTCTAATAAGTGTTTTTGCACGTGCTCCTGTGTAAAAATAAGCATATAAAGGTACTATTTTTAATACCTAAAAATTAAGAGCAAGTGGTCAGGAAAAAAATGTCAAAGTTTTGAAAATTTCACACAAAGACTTTTCGGACATAGGTCCCCCCTTAACAACTTGCTCTAATTGTTTGTTTTTTTTCTTTAAAAGATCACACAAAATTAATATGATGAAAAATGAGGTTCTGTTGAGGATGGCCGGGGGTGCAAGCTTTACTTTCCTACAAGATCCTGTTTGCAGCTCAAAGTCATTTTATAGCTACAGAAATTGAAAACTGAAACCCTGGGGCTGAAGGGTTTAAAGCTTCTTATCAAACCTTAAATCATAATTTGACAGTGAACAAGCTAATTCAGAGAATTTGTGTCCCCCGCTTAAGGGAAAAGTAAAACATACGCAGTTCGGGGGGGGGGGGGGGGGGGGGGG
>PRKT01000152.1:513573-542232 GCA_003671525.1 Saccostrea glomerata | reverse complement strand
GGGGGGAGGGGGGAGAGTTGGATCCCCCTCACTGAATTTGTAGAATTATTAAATGTATACATGCATGTATACTGAAGCAAATAAAATATACCATTATGGATATAAAGATTTAGTTGCTTATTCTTTATTATGTGTATAGATGATTCTTTTGAAATGGAATATTTATCACACTGTAATGATGATTTTATGAGTTTGTACAAGCCAGACCTCATAAATTTTTCATTTCGCGTGCTTAATACGATTATTTAATAAAAAAAAAAAGTATTTCAAAAAACAAAAAAAGTTGTCCGTCCGGGATGTGAACTCGGGACCTCTCACAAGGGAAGCGAGAAACATACCACTAGACCACGGAATCGCTTTACATGGAGTTAAGTACATGTATATATGCAGAAGTGAAGTCACATACATGTATACATTCATGTTCGGTATTGTCAAAATTTTACACAATCCATGGTGTTTGATTTATTTAGCCTTTACGGGTGAAACACAATATAGGGCGCATTAAGAATACCGCATTGTTATATATGATTTTTAAAAATGTTATTTTCTTTACATGTAATTTATCATAATTCCTTTATACGCATACTTATAAAGGACTTGTGTGCAAAATTTTGTTGATCTAGCCTTAACAGAATTTAAGTAAATGCAAAAATTGTACCCCCAAAATGACTTTTTTTCAGTGTTATGCGGTTGCGCTTTGAAATTACAGCATTTTTCAATTGAAATAATTGTTAAATATCATACATTTTTATGCCAATGATCATTATCAGACTTTAGAATTTATTTTACAAATTATTTTGGTGCTTGAATTTCCAGGACTGAATAACAACTTTTGGAGATATGAAAGAAAATGTAATTGGGGTGCAATGTTATACATTTTTCACATAATTTTACCCCTCTCATTATGCCAAATAAAAATAATGTTCTTATCATTTATTTTCACAGATTTCTGTCTAAAATCACAGTATAAATGCTCTGTTACTTACAGGAAAAAGTTGGGTTAATGTAACCATTGTAATGAAATTTCATCATGTTTTAATGTGAAAAATTAAGTTTTTACAAAAAACTGTAGTGTCCGTAACCACTTTAATTCTCTGAAATTGGAAGGCTCTATAAATATCTTAACTTATTTCCTAGATAGGCATCTCATATAGATACTGAGATGTGTTGTTATTTTCCTGATCATCACCACTGTTTCTCTGTTATCATCACAAATGTGGTTACGGACACTACAAAACCCTGTAGTGTCCGTAACCTGTACTTGAGGCAGTTTGAAACAGGCGGTGTTAAAACACTAATTCTAGTTTATTCACAAGGGTCAAAAGTTTGTTTAAGAAGTTAGTCAATATACTTTATTTTTCTACCTCATTTTGATAATGCAACTAATTTGGGAAACCCAGATTGCACCATTTCCATATACAAGATCCTTGGTGTTACATCACCTTGATATAGGCAAATGCTATTGACATCCTAGGATTTAAGTCAAATAGCATGTCATTATTTTTTCCATTGTTTAAGTCAACTGGTGTTACATTTAAAGAAATCTTGTTGAAATTCTTCTATTTAAGATTAAGTTTCATTCCATTTTAAATAACTTGTAGAGTGTGTAGTGTCCGTAACTAAAAGTTGAAAAATGAAATATCTTTATTTTTTCTCCATAAAATTTACAGATAGATTATTGAAACAGTGTATTATTAAATTTAGAGATAAAAAAGGTGTTTATTAGCTGGAATTGTTTTAGATCATGTGGGTTTTTTTATTTACTGCAATTACTAAAATAATGATTGGACACCCAAAATGAAAATAAAAATAGTTAGAAATTAATATCACGAGTTACATAACTCATATTTTTGTGATATATTGCTTCAATTGTCTAGTTGATTATTAGGTAAAATCTTTAAATGTATTAAATGCAAGTAAATTTGCATTCAAAATGTTAAACAGTGGGAAAGTAATTTGGTTACGGACACTACAAAATTGCAAAAAAAGAAAACAAATAAAATTACACCAATTTCAGATATAGTATTGTATATTTAACTGTTTGAAGAAAAATAGAATGCATCACAGAATAAAAAAAAATAGTTGAAGAAATATTGGTGAGCTTTATTAAACTTCAAGGTTTGACTTTTCTACTCGCACACAACACCTGTATAAATTTACATGTGTATATATTTATTCAAAGTATATTGGTTATGGTATCCTTTTAAAAGATGAAGTTGAGATCTGAAGAATAAAAAAATGGGAGAAACTGAAAAAAAGAAAGAAAATGCTGAAAAAAAGTAAGGAAAAGGGCTCGAAAAACAAAAACTTCATTCTCTAGCCTGTGAAAAAATTAAAGTATTGTGTAGTGTCCGTAACCCTTAAATTTGGTTAATTAACTTTATTGATCAGTGTACCTCCATTCTAAATAGTTTTCATAAAACTTTAATGAATTAGAGAACTTTTCTTCTGCACTTCAGTTATACAGTTATGTGAAAAAAGGAAGTTTCAGGATTTCCTTAAGTGGATTTGTTTCTAATGACCATGATGACATTAGTTCTGCAAGTAATTTGTTTTTACTTGAAACAATACCTAATTTGTATGTACTTTTTATTTAATAATCATTTAAATCTGATTTATGATAGTACAGAAATTTATAAAATGTTTTTTTTTTTACCACAAACCAAAGCCAATCATAAAGATTTGGGTTTTGTAGTGTCCGTAACTTAATGAAGCTTTCAAATTATTTTAGAAAATTTATAAAAATGAAATTTCCTATTTTACTGGAAGTATTTATATTTCAACAAACGCATAAAAAGTGTTATTTATAAATAGTTTTTTCTTTATTTATATTGGTTTTAAAGAGTTCACATGAAATGAAATACTACCATTTTAAACAAAAATGTACTAAGAAAGATTTGTTTTCATTTTAAAGTATAATGCCACCTTTTTTAGTCATACTTTTGTCCATATTTTGTATTTTTATTTGTTGTTTGTTTGTGAGCAGTTGAAAAAAATAGAGATTATAAACATTTTTCAATATTTATTTCAAAGAAAACACCACTTGTAGTGTCCGTAACCTGTGAAAATGAGGTTATTATCAGCTTGTAAAAAAAAAGTTCTAATTTGAATTTCACTAAACCATTTATGTTTCAGATCCTTTAGATACTCTACTTTTTAGAAAAAATATTTTTGGGGCAAAATAAAGACATTAATTTTTTACCCCCAAGCGCAACCTTACTTTTCCCTATATTTTGTTTCACCCGTTATTAAGCAGTTTTAATAGATGTAATAAGAACAGAAAGTCCGCCGAGAACCTGTTTTATACGCAATAACTCTCCTCATGCCCCTGTGTTAAAAATAGCGACATGTAATACTGTAAATACTAATAAAACAAACGGGACAGGGCACTTTGAGAGGGGTGAGAGAGGTCCTAGGGAGTTTTGGTATAAAATTACATTGTATAAGCTCAAAATCTTCTTGAAATATCGTCCGAAAATGATAGTGTTACGCACAGACAGAATGTGTAAATTTACGACCTTGAACTTTAAACCTTTTGACCTCAAAATCAGTAGTGATCTTTATTAGGCCACAGGGAGTAGTTATGTAAAATTTCATTCCAATAGCTCAAATGGTTCTAGAGATATCATGTGGACAGAATTTGCTTATTTATGACCTTAACCTTTGACCTTTTGACCTCAAAATCGATAGGTTTCTTCTTTAGTTCATAGGGAGTTGCTATGCTAAATTTCATTGCAAAAGCTCAAAGGGTTCTCGAGATATCGTGTGGAAACGAAAGCGTTACAGACAGACAGAAAGACGGAGGGACAAACCCAAATTAATATCCCCCACTTTCAAGCGGGGGACAAAAAAAGGTGAATCTGTCGTACGTTACAAATATTTCATGAACATGTGGATCGACAGGGCCCTAATCATTTTCCTCATAAAATACCAATTTCGTAAGTATTTCAATAAATCAGCTGTCTTATAGTTAGGAAATATTATAAAATGATCATTGATTTCAATTCTTACTGAAAATCAATGATTCTGATTCACCGATATGACTTTCTCACAGGCACCTGACGTTACTTGTTTTTCTTTTAATAAAAAAAATATACATGTACACTTATTATTAGGTATGTGCATATTTTTTTATTAAAAGAAAAATAAGTAATGTGAGGTGCTTGTGGACTTTCTGTATCCATTTTTTTCATTCGTAAATATCTATTTATAGTACAATGGAAAACCCATTTTTGTTTTGGTATTGCCATTATGTAACATGAGGTTACAATACATGTGTACTTTGAGTGAAACAGCATCATCACTCTAAAAATGTTTTGATCAACCTGTGGTAGTTTTTTTTCTCTAATAAAGGAAGGATGTCACTATGTACCAATAACTATTTCCGTATTTTTAATTTATACACTGTATATAGCATTAAAGTTTAATAAATAAAAAGAACTACAAATGTTTTTTTCTGCTGACTACCCCAAGTCCATTAATCGAAATGAACAAATTTTCATCTATGTATGCTAGTAGATAATTGTATGATTTTTCGCAAAAAGTACTAGTATTTGGCAAAAGAATGATATATTTTTGTAAAACTTGAATAAAGCCATAAACCAAGTTACCATTAATATTCAATCAATTTTCAAACAAGTGTAACATATAGGCAGGAATCGAGAATTATCGTATCTAGTTCTTTATTTTTGATATTTAATTTTGTTACTAGGGGTTTATATGATTACTAAGGGTTTATTGGGTAACTGAAAGTTTAATTTTTACTCTATACATTATATCTCATGTATATATACAGTGTACATAAAATACACAAAAGTATGTGACTGTCACATTATTATTTGTTATTCTGATGCTCACCGTGGTTGCATACAAACTGTTAACAAATCTTCCTACACTTTTATTTTTTTTTTTTTGCATGACTGTAAAGCTGTTGCTAAGGATTTCTTTGATGCCTGTAAGATAAAATTTTGAATTCTAAAGATACATAGATCTTAATCCTTAAGATACCAACATTGAACCTTACAATTTAATTTCATTGTACACAAACATCCCTTTTTCTCAATATTTTTATGCATTTAAAGTTGTTGCTAGGGACGTTTTTGGTTGCCATAGAAAATTACATTCTGTATTTCACCTACAATTTACAATGTTTCTAGAATTTGAATGATTTTTATCATGTGTTACTTAAAAAATATGGAACACATACATAATTCTATAAATAAATGTTTCTGATGCTGACTTTAAATTTAATTCATGGTTGTTATGTTTGATGTGTTGCTAGGCAACCAAATTACAAGGATAACACCAAAAAATAGCATTTCCTGTTAGACTTGGGTATACCCTTGGATTACATATTATATTAGTTTATTTGAAGAGGGGGCCTAGATTGGCTCTTGTCCTATCTTATTCTTTGTTATTCAATGTTTAAAAATTAAATAATTAGATACTGTTTAGGCTAATTTCAACAAATATTGTCTTTAATTAAATTGGGTAAAATCCCATATAAAAACTAAATATCTAGTATTATGCATCTCCGATGCATCTCCGATGCACTCGCTAACTCACTGTATCATTATCCATGCAAGTTGGGTACATGTAGGTCTTTAAGTTATTTGGGAATGGACCTGCCCTTTAAAATTACACAAGCATTCCCCACGATAAATTAAAGTCCAAGCTCTTTGATACCATAAGCAGCTGCTTTTTAGATAAAATTTAAATATATCAACGACGCATTGTTAATTAACAATGGTATCTTCCATTCCTACGTCGATAAGATATATCCTAGTGAGATTGAGATAAAAGGTCGCACAGAGTCTGACACATCTGTTTCATACTCGGATATTTTACTTGAAAAAGACGTTAATGGTAATCTAACAACCAAACTATATGATAAACGTGATGACTTTAATTTTTCTATCGTCAACTTCCCTTACTTATGTCACTGCGGTACGTGGAGACCGGTCCTTCGAATGAGATCGTATAAACCGAGGTCGCAGTAGATGTTGGCACGTAAAAGATCCCTCCCTGCTCAATGGCACTGAGTGCCGAGTATAGGACAAAATTTGCAGCTCTCCACCAGCAAATGGTGGCGTCTCCATATGAGTGAAAAATTTTCGAGAGGGACGTTAAACAATATACAATCAATAAATCAATTCATTACTTATGCAGCAATATACCTTCATCACCTGCATACAGAGTGTATATATCTCAGTTGATTCGATATGCAAGAGCATGCTCTATGTGTAACAATTTCTAAAACGAGGTAAATTATTGATAAGCAAGTTGTTGAAACAAGCATATCAGCATTCTCGTTTAAAGTATTCATTTCGTAAGTTCTATGGTCGATACAATGACCATGTCAGCAAATACAATTTATCATTGAGTCCAATGCTGACTGACATTTTCCATACTAATTGATAGTCCATTATTTATATACTGAATTGACGACGGATTTTCACGATATTTCCCGATCATGACGAGGAGCACACGGCGGGAGTGGCCGGTCAGAAGGGGATGCTCATTTCTCCGTGGTACCTGATCCCAACTCTGATATTTTGGAGGTCCGTGTTTGCGTTCCTCCTATTTTGTATTGTTTTATGGACTTTGATATTGAATACTCTTCGTTATATCCCTATCCTTCTGGTCATTCATCATAAAAATGTAGGTAAGATCCAACATCGAAGCAAGTATGGTAGTGTTTAGCCGAAGATGCATCATCCATGCAAGTTTGGTCTAGGTAGGTCTTACATGTATAGTGGACCTGCTCCAAAACCGTAACCTTGCCACTTTTCAGGGTCCTGTATCCGTAGCAACTCTAGCAATATGCATCAATACATACATCCTCAGTGCATAGTCGGTAAGCATTGGGCATATACATGTAGTCATTTCCGAAAGATTTGATGCCGTCAAAAAGACCGAAACAGACGCAGAAGGAATATCATAAGCTCCCCCCAGTATACACATCAGTCATTGATTGATTGATTGTATATTGTTTCATGTCCCTCTCGAGAATTTTTTTACTCATATGGAAACGTCAACATATGCCGGTGAAGGGCTTCAAATTTAGACCTTTACTCAGCACTTAGGGCCATTGGGCAGTGAGTGTTCTTTTTCGTGCCAACGCCTAACGTGAGACGGGGCCTACATTTTAAGGTCATATCCGAAAGACCTTTGACTATCACTTCTAATACCGGGCGCTTGGTGAAGGAACGGTCACTACCCATGTTTACGTCTTACTTTTGACGCGGCGCCAGGAACGAGAATCGAACCCGGGCCCCCCGATCAAGAAGTGAACACTCAACCACTAGACTACGGTGACCGTTCATCAGTTATTGAAAAGAAGTGCTTTCCTCGTTTAATATTTGATAAAACAATATCTTAAAAGAGGCTTTTGTGTATGTTTTTCTTTTCCTAATGGCTGTTTTTTATCTGCCATCATTGCTAAAATAATTACGCAATACACAGAATATCAATTCATTTTTTTTTGTCATTTTGTTGTAACATATTCTGTGTCAATATGGTAAAAGAACGTTCCATAACATTTTAGATATCCATATGTTACATAGATGAATTTGAACTTTGATACAATCATCTGTAGAAAACATGTATTTTGCCTTTAGCACAATTTATCTCATACTGGTTTGCAGAACAAACTACAATACATTTTCTAAATTTTGACAATGCAATGTACGAGGGGTGATCAAAAAGTTAGCAAACTATCTCTATATCTACAAAACCACAATTCAGATTAGAATAAAATTCGGTACACACATAGCCATACACAAGGTCTAGAAATAGCATATGCTAAATAAAGTTTCTCTCATTGTTTGTGACGTCACAATGTGAAAATGACGTCACTATTAAAGTCACTTGTGACGAAAAATGGTTGTCTCAGTCGAAGTCGTTCAGCAAACGACTGTACAGTTTATTGTAATATCTTAGAAATCCCTCTGCAGTATCATATAATAATTTGTACACAGTTTATAGAGATAAATGAGTTCCTATAAATTCAATTAATGATTGGATTAATCGTTTTAGTGATGGAAGACTGATGGTTAAAAATGATACTTGTCATTTTGCGCAGTGAAAGTTTGAAAAGATATGTATTTTTAATTAAGCTTTTTTTTAATTAAGCAATTTGCTATCAAAGACCTCCAATTAGCACTTTGAAAAATAGTTGAATATTTCAACAATGATATAAGTATTAAATATCTACGATATCGTTTACTTTAGATTTTAAACATAAGACATGATAAAAAGGATGCACCCATTCTCTATCCACCTTGAATAAAGGTCTCTCCTGAGACAGAAGATTTGTGTTTTAATGGTCGCCATGCTTATTTTTGGAAAGGATATTATTATCCACCCATTCTGTTGACGAGATATGACCATTTCTGACAAATGAAATGTTCTTCTCATAAAAATTAACTCACATGGAAAGAAATATAAAACTCGGAAAAATCTTTTAACTTTTGTGACAGAACGCTACGGTGGGGGTCACGTGACCGCCAATATCACGTGATTCGCGCATGCGCAGAACGGTGGTTGATGTGCATTAAAATCGGGGAAGATCAATTTAAAATATAATCAACATTAAAACCAAATATTGTTTCTTGTATGGAAGTTATTCAATTAGTTTGCGAACTTTTTGATCACCCCTCGTATTAGAAAGAAAAAAGCAAACTCTTTTTCAGATTCCGTTTACTTTTTTTTACATTTAACACAAGGTAAAAGGCAAAATAGGTTTCAACATAGAATATGTGAACAAAGAATATTTATTTGATTGAGGAAATCAAATTTTAAAAAAAAATAACTATTGAGTTGTGCTACGCTTGAAACATTGACAAAGTTAACTTCTGTGAAGCACTTTAAACAATTGCAAATTCGTGTTTTTAAAAACTTGTGATATTGTCTTTTATATATAAATCAATTTTTACGTGTATAATAATGTTCGAGGGATATAATATTTTAGGTAAAACTATGTATTTTTGAAGAAAAACTTGATTTTTCTGGGATTTTCCATGAAATATTTGATTCTTCAGTACGCAACTTAAAATGCGTTATGTTTTACATTGTAAATCTGACTTTACAGATAACTCGTAGCACTGCGTACATGTACTTCTGAAATACTGCAATTGCCTATCACAATGAAAAGCTTTCTCTCCCATTAATGCTCGTTTTACTGCTTCAAACATCAGTGCACTAGCCAATCAAAACTTGTTTTTACAAAACATCCGCATTTACATCTGACAATTGTTTGAACAATTTTAATTTTCTTGATTTCATTTAATCTGCTCATTCACAGGTACAATAGAAATTACAGGTTAAAGTGCAGACAAGTAGCTCTGGCAAACTGCATTATTTGTTAACCCCTCTTTTAGAGCATCATGAAGAAAAATGTACTGCTCCTAAAGTTAAAAAAAAGATTAAATTCATTGCAGTAAAAGAAGCTACGAAAGTAATTAACTTCTCTTTTAGTTATTTGAGAGAGAGAGGGGGGGGAGGAAGGGAGGGAGGGAGAGAAAAGGAGAATAAACGCTTGAAGATTCGAATATTTGCCTTTTTCTGGTAGTGCATAGAAATAATGATTTTTAAAACTCGACAAGGCTTATAAAGGCTTACATAATCATCGCTTTCAGCAGCATCTGGTTTTATCACTTTCACGCGATTATAGTCATCTACAGGAAATAAAATCGTTGAGAAACAAAATGAGAGTTTGTTAGGAAATATAAACAGGGATTATCCCTCGAATTTCACAAAATGTTTATTGATTCATTTAAAAATATTATTTTGACTTTAAATCTCACATGGATAAATTCCTTTATATCTGTTATTTCTTATGTTTTGAGGTTTTAGAGCTTGCGAATGGGATTCCAGTAATCCAAAAGGAAGATCCTTCAAGGAATATTACATCTTTAAAAATTCGATCCTTTTTTTATAATCTGTGGCATATAAAATTCTTATTTTCCAAAAGTTTATGACAAATCATTTGATTGTTACCTTGTAATTACATACCCGATTTTATTGAGTTTTAATTAATTCTTAAGTAAAATAACTCAAATAGGTTCGACATATACGAAAGAGAAAAAACGTAACCAATAAACAAGGAGTGCGTACAGCACTAACAATCTGTAACTCACTTCAAATTCCTTCTTCAGTGTACAATTGCGCTTTTTCTCTGGTAACTCTTCAATAAATTGCTCTATGGAGACCCTCTGTGACGTCAGATTGGTATAAACTCTACTGTAATGGCTTCCTCTTCTACGTAATTAGCCTCATTTTGTGGAATTTCTTCTAGCTCCGACTCATTTTCTGACAGAGCTGTGTGAAATTCCGTTGTGATGCAAATTTCTTCTTTTGTATTGCTGTTTATGCTTTTCCTCCTAAATTTAAAAAAGAATAGGTTATTGTTTTCTCCCATGGATAGAAACCTTTAATTTTCAAGTGAGTAAGTGTCACTTCCTCTGAAAAAAGTCAATGATCAGAATAGAATAGGATATCTTATTTCAACTGAACACCGACGTCGTTAAAAAACAACCCCTATAATTTATCATCACTATCAGTTTAAGAAGTGTTCACTTTGTAACCAATGTTTACCTTTTTAAAATATGACCAACACATCTGAGATCAAAATGAAAACCAGTCCTTAGAGCGCAGCCAGTAGTATTGTGGTTTGGACAGGGTCTTCTTCATCTTCAACTTATAAAATTAGTTTGAAAAATTCTGAAATGTCTTTTTTGATAATAAAGTAATTCAAATACATAAATCACCGCCAGATCAAGTGGTAAGATTGTTTTGTGGTGTTTTTCCTATACTGTTATTATGACGTAAATCATTAATCTTAAAATCATAGTGAGATGACAGCTCAAAATAAAAGTGTGCTTACAATTTTTTTGCGGAAATAAAGATTATTATTATTAATAATTTTTTGTACTTTAAGTTGAAAATGTTAATGTTGTGAATCAGTTGTCTGTATATGACAGTCAATGTTAATTACATACCACTAGAATGTTTACAAACTTCCTACTGTACTCAAAAACAATTAATGCCTATAATTAACAAAATCTCATGAAAAGTAATAAAAATAATTTAAATGAGGAAGAACCACTAAAACTCATATTCTAAGGATCAAACAAAAGATAGGCCCTTGTTCTAATTTTTCATGTTTTCCTTACAGAGCCCATAAACCTTTGCAGAACAAAGTTCATATAATATCATTTATTTAATGTATGCTTATTCAAAACTTCGTTTATCACCTGACCTCGACATTCCATGTATCTCTTTTTCTACTCTAAATATAAGAACGCCAACTAATATAAGGGTGATCAAGTAAGAACAAAAAAGAGCTTAGAGACCACACAATATATAATAGCATTCTGTGTGAAACAGGATCTCTATGTGAAACGTTAATATTGATGCTCCCGTAAGGAAGCTTTTAGCCAAGATAAAAGTTTCTCAAATGCAAGTCTAAGCTCCTAGGTCAAGAGATCAGAAATGTTGTTTTCCAAACAAGGACTTGTCTTAATAAATATACCCGTGAAACACGAAAGCCTAAACACCATCTTTTTAAATATATGGCAAAGGTTGTTTTTGTTATTCTAAATTTGGCTAAAATTCCAATAAAAATGTCAAAAAGGCGAATTAAAGGTAACTTAGGAAGGCCTTATTATAAGAAATTCTCATGTGAAAAAGCCCTTACTGTTAGATGTTTGGCAACGGTAAGATCAAGGTCAAAAAGTCAAAATTGTTGGTATTTAAACGAAGATCTTGTAAAACTGAATACACATTCACTTTTGTGAATAAAATTTTGTATAAATAAAAATAAACCTGATAATACACATGTGAAGCTCATGTTAAAATTCTAGCTTACGCACATATACTTTAATTAAAGTGTTCAAAAATTATAGCCAATATTAAAGTTTGCTGATTTCTGTAAAGGTTGGTCAAATTCCGAGGTAAAACGATCAAAATCATGTTTTTTCATGTTAGAAAAGTTTTGTCACAAAAATACACTTGTTAAATCTGAAAGCCATAGCCTCCAGAAATTAAAAGTTATGAATAAGGTAAGAGTTTTTTGTGGACAAACAGATAGCTAGAATAAGAGGAAAAACAGGTCAAAAACTGAAATATCCGAGAATCTTAGATTTTTTTTTGGGGGGGGGGGGGGTAAAAGCATTGACATGGATAAATAAAAAAAATTGCTTCACTTTACATTTTTGCGTCAAACCCCAACAAATCCTGTGAAGACTTTTTCATTCATGAATATTCCAAAATAACATTCGTTGGGCTGGGGGAATACTAGGAAAAATTCCTCTGTGCATTTCAAAGGGAAAAAAAGATAATTTTAAGATCTCAATACGATAGGATTTGAAATGTGAAACCTTTCGATATAAATTCTGTGATGACTTCATGGCCACAACACTGTCCATCACTACACTCTGTACATTTCTCTGTTGTTTGCTCACAGGTACTGTTTTCTGGACAAAAAGTCGCCATAGAACGAACCATGACATTGATGACACACGCCAGTTACTGGACTGCATGACTCGCATTCATTTCTACATTTAGCGCAGTTTGGTCAATAATGATGTGGAGGACAAACTATGATTAAAACAATGAAACAGAAAACATTCTACTTCTGTTAGTTTAAACACAAGGAGTGACTCATTAGTCTACTGCCAAAAAATGAAGTTATAAAAACATTGAGTATTTAGTTCAAAATCTCAATTTGAAGATGTTATTTTTTTCAATATTATAAGTAATGTGTATGACCTGTTCGCATCATATTATATTCAAACTTTGCTAGATTTCCTTTTCCTTTGATTAGATAACCTTTTATCCCTTTCGTTAACAAAATAGATTTGTGTCATTTAAAAGCATTCACTCAAATTAATTGCAACCTATGTTTTGCAAGATAATCCTGAAAAATTCAGAACTGTACTCGACACACAATGCAACTGAGTTGTGAAGCATCTTTTTTCCAAAATATGTGCTTTTACTGGTTTTTCACTATTTTGCATTTCCTCATAAAATTTACCTGGCCTGGCATATTTTTGTAAAGTTTTTATTACACTTTTGGCACTTAGCTAACATATTCTGAAATACATAATCATCTGTTCATCTTTACTGAGTATGATTTGCCCATATTTGTTTTTTATTTAAGTATCTATTTCATCTTCCAAGACTTAGGAGAAAAAACTTAAAGAATCATCCACTTTTTCTAAGCCCGTGAGTTGATATTAAGTCTCCTCGAAAGAAAAATTTGATTAAATCATCTATCCTTAGGCATATTTATGCACGTTGAGTAAATCTAGAAAGCCTTGTCAAAATTTGACACATACTTATTGGATACATTTCAAACAGTCTCAGTGCGCCTTCATCCGTCCTTTTGA
This sequence comes from Saccostrea glomerata, assembly GCA_003671525.1. NCBI lineage: Eukaryota > Metazoa > Mollusca > Bivalvia > Ostreida > Ostreidae > Saccostrea > Saccostrea glomerata. The sequence continues at coordinate 528,841 of PRKT01000152.1, read as the reverse complement.
TAACAATTGTATCTCCTGTAAATTCCTTATCACAGAAATCTTTGTTTGATCAAATTTAACGTAATAAAAACATTTAAACATACCTCTTACAAAACAATTTATTATTGGCAAAATAAGCGTAAAGAATTTCATCTAAAAATTGTCAAGTGGAGTAAACTTCATAACTTTCCAATCACTTTAAAGTATCAAAATAATGAGAGAGAAAAGTGATCAAATTTACAATCTTCCTGAAATTTATTAAAATCTTTTTGAATGATTTTTATAGGGTTAATAATGACTAATGAAAATGACTGGAAATTTTGAATTACTGGACTTCCGTCATGTTTCAGGCTAAAAAATGTAAATGAGTTCATATGTCTGCCCTATCATGTGTTTCATGTTGACCTTTGATACGGTCTTAATCCGACCCCAGTTAATTAAGGAATTTTTTAAGTTTTGTGTGAGTTAGTGGTGTGTGAATCACACAGACTTGTCAAGTGGGCGTATTTCATGAAGCGTGCTACGCTTCATGAAAAATATGCCTACGTTCAAGTCTGTGTGATTCACACACCAATAATTCACACTAAGCTTAAAAACGTTCCTTATATTTACATTTTATATGTTTGGAAGCAACTAAAATACACTCAATATTTAAATTTCTCGCTGCCCTATATTGTTGCTTCATTGTGACGTCACGTTAACGCACGTTCTCCGTGTATATTTCTACTCGTGAGTATGCACAAAAATGGTATTCAAATCAATTTCACAGTTGGCTTAGTAGAAAAACACAGCGAATGTAAATATTTATTGCTAAATTACCAATCACGTGCATGAAGGAAAAGTTTTAAAAACTGTGAATGATCTATAGTCTTTACTAAATACTGAATAAAATACCCACATACCTTTATATTCTTCAAACAACGTTCCTCTTCTCTTCCAATTTCATTCATAACAAACCTTGTAAATTTTTGGATCGTTTTATGACGCATTTTTTATTCTTTCGGTGAAACAACCTTCAACTTTGTTCCACGTAAGCAATTGGTGAATAAAAACTTTATAGATATAAAAGAAGATGTTATTTTTAAGGCAACATCTTTGGTTATCGTTTTATCCGTTTCTCAGAAGGATGCTGCACTCAGGAAATGTCTAATAGACCTACTAGGTCCATCCGTAGTTCAAAACTTATTATTATCAAAACGATATTATATGAGTCCCTTAAAAAAAAAACTCTATTTTTTTTCATTTTTAGCCGTCTCTATATGAGTGAAATATTCTTAAATGGATCATAAAACTACATACAATCAATCATACAATCAATTATCGAATTAATTAATCATTTTTCCATGTATATGAGCAAATGAACCTTAATAGAAACCCTGTAATGAAGAAACTGATGAAATCTCTTGCTCACAACTGCTTTCATAAAACCCATCCTTACAACTGTTACGGGCTTCTAATTCTTGGTCACATAACATGCTTTGACATTTTTCTGGACACTGGAGTTGACAAAAATCACCGTAGAAGGATTTTGGACATTGATCACACACGCCAGTTATTGGACTACACGATTTGCACGCATTTCCACACTTAGCGCAGTTTGGTCCATAGTGGTTTGAAGAACAAACTGTAATTGAAAAAAAAGAATCATTCTGACATTGTGCAAGTTATTTAGCATACCAGCTATGCTTGGTTTTTTTTATTTGCTAATTATTATGATAATTTGATAGTCTTTTCACACAAGAAGTTGTGCATTTCTCCTTTAATTCTTTTTTTTAAATCTAAGAATGTAAAAAAATTGAATTTGATTGCTATTATAACTCAAAAAAGACAATTTGTAGCAAAGTAGCAGACAAGATTATTAAAAATGGACCCATGTGAGGTTAATTTATATGCTGAGTAACTGAAAATCAGTGTGGAATACATGTAGTAACGAACATGCATATGTACAAGGTATTTGAAAAAGGATGGAAAAGATGTGACCACCTCCGTGAATTTTTTTTTTATTTTAAGGTCAGGCGACACGTTTCCCAAATAAATCTGTTGTATTTCTTGGTATTATATATAAAAAAAAATTATGCATATTTGACATTCTCCTGTGATTTCTACATTGGTTTTAATATGATTTTAAATATAAGTACATCAAAAATTGTGATCAATATAGGCCATTCAGATGATAACCCATATGGGATATATAAGAAATATCACCCTGTGGTACCTTGTCTTAATCCCTGGTATGGTACCCTAATTTTTTTTTGTAGGAATCTTATTTAAGTACCTAGACTTTAATGACAAATTCTTGGTAAAAATCATATATTTTTTAGGAACGTGTCGTCTGATCTTAAGTTTAATAGGATACATAGACATATGGATGAAAGTAACTATTCTTAATGGGTATTGCATCGTCAATATGATTAATAATTAATGTCGATTTGAACAATAACTGAAGAATCATTTGCACTCTTTATGCAATGAATTTGTGATAAATTGCCGGATCACGGAATATTGATACATGTAATAAAAAAATATTAATATGTAATTTACAATTAGTTATATTTTTATAGCTAAAGCAAAATTTTTCACTTACTTATTGGATAAAATTCAAACAGTCTCAGTGCGCCTTCATCCGTCCTTTTGATAACAATTGTATCTCCTGTCATTTCCTTGTGACACTCTATTGCTTTCCTCTGTTCCTTTAATCCAAACAAGGTGAATGACTGGCATAGCGTTAAATCATTTATTGGTGTATCGCTATTTTTAATGTGCACTTCATACGTACCTAATTCAAATATGATAATATTAATTGTATAAGAAAAGTGAGAATTTTCTTCTCAAGAATGGCATTTTGCTCCTAGAATTTCTATGGTATCCGGATATGGGCATGTAGTTCACTGTCGTATCATCGCACAATAGTGGGTTGATAGTGCAATGGCGCGATAATGTGATATCGAATGAACGATGATGCAATGGCGCGACAATGCGCTGTAGATTATGCAATGACACGCTGAAGCATCATCCATTTACGGTCTATGGCGCGATAATACGATTGCGGGATAACGGTGAAGTGATAGCGCGATGACGATGATGCGATGGCCTAACAATACGATGCCAATGATGAAATTGCAAAATGGAGCGATAGTGAATATTGCTTCATCGTCACCGTACCATCGCTTCATCGTTATCGCGCCATCGACCCTTAAGACAATGCTCCATGTTGCGATATTGAACTGTACTGCCTTATCCGGATTCCATAGCATGGCCCTATCCTGATTCCAAAAATACATGTTACATTGATATACCTCCTCTCATTGATATAAGAATCCATTTCATTTCATAAGGTTTGTCTAACTTTAAGGTCCAAGATGCATCGTCTCCTTTCTCTGATTGGAAGTAAGTGTCCATGCTGCCATCTAAAGCTCTGGATACTAGTTCCCCAAAATGAGGAAAATTTTGTACAATATTTCGTCTGAATGGAGAGAGTGCTGAAAAAATTATGGTAATTATTTTTTATCTTTTGATCCCTTATTATTCCAAATCTTTCTTTTTTTTAGAATGTGCAAATTCATGATTTGGGATATAAAGAAAATACTGAGCTAAATACTAGTAGTACTACGTAGTGGATTACATAATTACATAGTTATAATAATAGGACAAAGATTATGAATGAACACATGTGACTTTAATGAAATGTTTACCGATTGGTTTCATTTCAAACACTTTCAATGGTCCATTTCCAATGATTGTGATTCTGTTGCCTTTTGTTGTTGAAAGAATTGGATGTTGACACAATATTAGTTGATGCAAAGATGTTGCATTTGTATATCTAGGCCTAAGGACCTCTGTGCATTTTATAGGAGCTGTTTTATTCAGGTCAATGTAGATTTGGAATGCTTCTGGAAATACGGACACAAACCTTTGGTATAATGTTCGTACTGATTCTATCAATGTCTTACATAATTATAATTACTAATAAAAATATATTTGAAAAAAAAACCCAAATATTTCATACCAGAAGTAATCTTGAGATAGACCCAATCAATTCTATAGATGTCATCCAGCTTAACAGACCACGACTGATTATTCCCATCTTTGGTTAAGGAATATGTTTCCATGTCATCATCACAACCAAGACTGGCGACAAAGGAGCCTTTTGTAGAAGATTGTTCAGCTTCTTCACACAAAATATGTGATGGAAATCCTACACCAAAAAGCATATGAATTGAGTTATTAAATTTCTTGTGAAAAAAAACAACATCCGTTTGATATGGTCAAATTTATCTAAATTCAATTTAAACATCGGAGAATTTAGTAGAAAACAGAAAATCCTCTGCACCTACCCGTTTCAACATTATGAAATATTGATAAAATTAGCGTATTATATTTAAGCCAAGTAATGTCAAGTGAAATAATAAACTTCATAATTTTTCCACTGGCAAAGAAATCTCTTTTAAAGAAATGAGATCGTCACGTTCAATAAACTTTCTGATTTTTAAAAAATGATTCCTTGCTAAATGAATTTTGCAAGGGTTGATGATGAGGAGGAATTGAATTAATGGACTTCCTGTTCCTCCTGTTCTATGACTAAACTTGTTCATAAAAAATAGTTTTCCCTATCTGCAAATGTGTATTAAGTTGATCTTTTGACATTTCCGTATCAGTCATACTTTGGGGTAAACAACAACAAACAAATACTGTTTAGAATTCATATTAATAGGAGTCTACTCAATCAGTTCTACATATTGTATACCTTTACATTTTTATTTTTATGCCCTCTTCTTACGGAACTTGATAGTGCAAGAAAGGTAGAACAAATAAGTTTTCTTGCGGTCGCCAAGTTACACAAAATTATGTAATTAGAGATTATCAGTTTTAATAAATGCTTCAGATGATTTATTTCTTTTTTCATAAGAAAAGCCATCCATATACTTTTTCATAAGCAATCTAAGAATATTTTAGATTAAGTCTTAAATTGAAATAGTTTGAGGAAAGCATGAAGTTGTAAATTTAGGATATTGATTTTAAAAAGACTTAAATTCAGTTGGTGTTATATCCTTAAATTAAATACTCTTTTATGGTTTCAAGTACAAAAACATTTGAGACTAACATTGGTAACGCATTTATTATAGAAATAACACCCAGTTGTAGTCTGGGTAATTTCAAAATATTTATAACACAAATACCAGTAGGCAGTACATTATGAAGAATTACAATTTCAGTAAAGATAAAATATTCCAAATCAAATGAACACAATTCTGACAATTATTGACTTTTCCATTCAAAGATAATTTATTGAGCCTTGATTTAAAGTATCGACCAGACCCAACCTGACACAAAGCAGTCCCAGAGCAGTCCCGGGGACTGCTTTCTGGGAGTGCTAAAGCAGTCCCACTGCGGTCACAGAGCAGTCCCACAGCAGTTCCAGCGGTCCCAGAGAGCAGTCCCAGCACCCTAACCCCAAAAACTATAATTAACTATCGTTTACTATAGTTAACTTTAGCTTACTAGAGTTAACTATAATTAACTATCGTTTACTATAGTTAACTTTAGCTTACTAGAGTTAACTGTAGTTTACTATAATAAACCATAGTAAATCAGAGTGTCAAAGTTTTCGCTAAAGTTTTCAAAGTGTCAAGTTTTCGATAAAGTTTTTCAAAGTGTCAAAGTTTCCGATAAAGTTTCTCAATGTGTCAAATTTTTGGCCAAAGTTTTTCAAAGTGTCAAAGTTTTCGCCAAAGTTTTTCAAAGTGTCAAAGTTATCACTATAGTAAATTAAAGTTTTCAAAGTGTCAAAGTTATAAGTTTAGTTAACTATAGTATTTTTTTTTTTGTTAGGGCAGTTCCAGAAAGCAGTAAAAGCAGCCCCAGTGGGCGTGGTTTATAAATTTAATTGGCGGAGCTAACTCAGAAATGAGATTTCCTACAAACAATGGAACTATAAAAGTCAGATGAGATTTAATCTGAATAGTATGCTAGGAATCCTAACTATGCGAAGGTCATTTACATGTATGAACAGTACGCGCATAGAAACAATTTGAAATAATTTTTTTTGTAGGAAGAAAGCGTTCAAACCTACAAATATGAATTACACTGAGCATGGATATTTTATCACAATTAGCTGGCATATAAATAATTCGATTTCTTTTCTTTTTTTTGTTATTGATAATGGATCCATTATTTTTTTTTTATACAGAAAATTAAACTTGAATTGATTATTTTCCACCAGAACTAGCTTTAAATCGATCTTATCATTATAGAACATGGGCAATTTCCATACTATTAGGATACTCTAAAGCCATTTTCTTAAGCATTGAGGCTTTAAATCTTTTTTTTTTTTTTTTTGCCCGTAATAATCTTTCAGTCATGATTATTTTTACGGACATGTTTATTTAATTATTGTCAGTTTCTCTATAATACCCAGTTTTAAGTATTTTATTTGTAAATGTATGATTGTACATGTACATGTAAATCACCAGAATGGAACCCCCAGATTATGAACAAAATTAATTAATCCTGAAAGAAATTTATACACATATCATTTATCAATATTTTTGCTTTACATAGATTGAAATTATGGTCATTGTATGGTCATTGTTGAGCAGCATGTTCAGTGATGTGTAACACTAATACGTGTGTCCAAATAACATGCATAACTGATTTTCTGCCAGTGGCGACTGAAACTCCAGGTGTTGATATCATTTTATTTATACACATTATCGGCCAGGTAAACACTAGCAAAACAAGAAAGAATGCACAATTCCCGGTATTTGCAACTGTTTATTTTTTAAAATAAATGTACCTTTTTAATAACTTGTTTATAAATTAAAAACTAAATCATTAATAAATTCCCCAATAATTGTTCACATCGTTTATGTTACGGAAGAATTCTGGCATAATTTTTTTTTCATGATGAAAATAAATTGTTAGGTTTTATTTGAGGGTTGTATGGAATACTCCTTTTTTAGCGTGTCAATTATAAAAAGTGTAGCTTTTTCAATAAAAAATCTCATATCTAAATTTAATGATTTTTTATAGATAGTGCCAAAGCAAATTTGAAGTATTTTAATTTACATTAAATAACAAAATAAGCCTACATGTAGATATTTTTTCTCTCAAGAACCTGTAGTTTATTTTAGGGATAATAATCTTCTCCTGACTTCCTTATTTAACAACTTTATTTTTTTTAATTATTCTAAACTACATTTGTATAATTATACAGTCCCTGAAAATATCAATTAAATCAACTGTAAGAAATCCTCGCTTTTTAAATAGTTTAACCTCTCCTCTGCTGCAAGTAAACAAAACAACAGTGAGCCTGCAAATCCAGGATACACAAGGGGCGGAGCTATCATGTCACTCGGAACCTTTTTCACACTTGAATGGACAAAGTACCCCAGGAACAGCTGGGACTGCCGAATCCCGAAAAAAATCCCGAATTTCAGTGCCAGATTTAGGTTTTACTAAAATTTATTGATAATTATAAGGTTTTAAGAATATTTTATGAAATGAAACAATTTTATTAGAGTTCTCGATATTTTAGTCATATTTATTTGCATGGAATTCAAATACCGAATATATTACTTTTTGGGATAAATCAAAGTAAATAATCTAGGGCGGTATTAAATTGAGAATTTCTCTGTAACTAAAGATAACCCCTATCAACAGCGGCCATTATAGATACTCCAATTGCACATTTGTGTTTGAGCTATTCATAAAGTCTGCACTCAAGTTATGTTTGCACAATAAATGATAATTTAAAAATATAGTCAATAGTGCAAAAGAACGACGGTCCTAACATCCAGACATATCAAAAAATACTTATAAAAAATTCATTTTCAGATATCAAGAATTCGATTTCTTGATGTCAGAAAATACAAGTTTTTTATGATATCAAGAATTTGAATTCTTGATATCAAAAAAGTGATTTCTTGATATCAATAACTCTTTATTCTTTTATGATATCAGTAAATGATTTTCTGATATCAAAAATTCGAATTTCTGATTTCAGAAAATCATGTTTTGATATAAAGAATTCGAATTCTTGATATCAGAAAATGATTTCTGATATTTTTCTTATATCAAGAATTATTTTTTTGATATCAAGAATTTTTTTTTGATATCAAGAATTTTTTTTGATATCAAGAATTATTTTTTGATATAAAGAATTATTTTTTGATATCAAAAATACTTTTCGATATGAAGAATCGAATTATTGATATCAAAATTTATTTCTTGATATCAGAAATTACCTCAAAAATATTAAAACAGCACCTCATACTCGATACCGATTGAAAATTGTACCATGTCATATCAAAATAATATTGTTATAAGAACAGTCATTCTGTGAACCTAGTGGTAACCTACATTGTAACAACAAAACTATAAATCTGACAAGCAAATAAAAAAAATACATTGTCTAAAAAGTGGGACGTTTCAGCTTAAAAACAATTATACCAATTTTGGAACTGTTCAAACATTGATCCTGGAAGTGTACAGATGTTTTACATGGACTTTACCAGTGCCCCACCATACAAAAGGGACGGGCTAGCCAACATAGATCTAAGGTTAATTTACAATTCAGCAAAATTCTACTACTAAGGCAACACCGCCCATTTATGCGTTAAAATGCGTCTGTTCCCTATACTTGTATTCTTATGACGTCATATTATCGGGTCATATACATTCACAAATATTAGTAAGTCTTGTTTCGTTCTTGTAAAACAAAAGGAGAATTACACTGTAACAAGCTCGCGAACACTGAAAACGTATTTCATTTCATTTCTTTAACAATGGAGATTAAAGTTACCATGCTGTAAATTTTGCATTTATCTCCCGGAGTAAATTCAAAATTTACAATATGATTTAATTCAAATTAAAGTCGAAGTAGACTTACAGGTATATTCTGTGCAATCAAAAGCATTTCCTGTTATTTTCCCGATGTGTTATCACGAACCTGCAAGATGCATGCAATTTATAATTTCCTAAATAAATACAGCATGGAAAATTAACCATGACATAATTCCAAGGAATTGCTAGTCGCTATAAAAACCATGTCATTATGTAAGGATGAAAAGTCTCCTAAAAAGAGGTATAAAATTTGTGTAGTTTGATTTCTAAAACTTACGTTTTCTTCCTTATATATAATAAGATAATAAAATGGAAATTCCAGATATTTATATACTTATTGATTTGACTTCGTTAATTTGCAAACCGCCATTGCATACTTTCCTTATGATGGTTTTCTTTCCAAACAAATCTTCATAGTGATGACAAGTTACAATTTCAGGCTCAGGAATTACATTGCAAATTAGTTCAAGCTGTTTACAAATTCGTATTTCAAATTTCTAGTTGTACAAAAATATCATATAATCCTTTAAAGGAAAAAAGACCAGTAAATTGTTTACGTTGGTATATTGATTAATAAGGTCTTCAATATGAAACATACAAGAGTTTTAGCAGTTACAACATAAAATTTTAAAGGCATCATAATAGCTCATTAATCACAAAATACCACAGATAATGCTGAGAAAAATACATAAGATTTCATGAGACCTATCAAACCTCATTTACCATGTCTGGTTTTTGCCACCCACAGTAAGAAAATATGTTTCCATGTCATCATCGCAAACGTTACTTGCAGAATGTAGTCCACTTGTGGATGTGCTTCACATCTTTGCGACTCAACTTTCAAACAATCCCTTACATACATTTTTTTCAAATGTAAAATTTTTCAAAGTTATTATATGGAAGAATCCTTTTTTAAAAAATCTATCAAATAAAGTTCACCAATTCGATCATGATTCATGTACATTTGAAACATGTGTTTAATATTCTTACTTTATATCTTATTTGTGTGATATTTGAAACTCTGAAAGGAGTTGATATTTACCTTTTATTAAATTCACTAAAAGCAGAGATGCACAGTAGTACGTCCACAGAATAAAGAACCTGGTCACTGAGGGCGTAATACAAAATTCACAAATACATTCAACATCTCATCAGGTTTTGGTAAATTAAAATATTAGTGTATCCGGGTGTGGACTTTAACGGTAACAACGTGTTAAAAATACAGTAACTTGTGCACATACAGGAAAACATTGACAGCGAAGGTTTATTTTAGGGACATCGTGTCCATTCCCTTCTCAAGCATATTAAATACACATTAGAGATTTGGCTAGCACTCCACTTGAAAAAATTGTTTAAGAAATAAATATTTCATTATTGAGACAGTAAATGTATGGGAAAAACATAAACGAACACTTGTTGTGCGGAGAAGAATATGCGACCTGGAACATGACTGGTAATTAAGAAAAAAATCCGTATGTATTTAACAAGTTAATTAAAAGGGATGAAACTCATATTAAGTTACATGTAAAAATTGAAAGGGAGAAATGCATTTTGATTAGAGATTATCATTTAATTTGGTGCTGAACGCACCTAGTGGATTCGGAAAAAAAATAGAATTTGAAAGTAATATAGTGCCGCGGCACAGTATAATTTTTTGGGGGGCCATGTTTTGTTTTACGAGATCTCGAACTTTTACAATAAGAAAGCCTTTTGCCCAAATTGAATATATGTACCAGTTACAAGGGCTCAGCTTTGTATTGAAGTCTATGAAAAAAAATTTGGTGGTGTTTGTCCTCATGTATCATCTTTTCAATAAGTGGAGTCGATAGATCCGTTGGTGTCATGATCAAACTCTTTCAATTTTCTTAATTACAGGAAACATATCCCTTCTTACATGAACAAGGTACATTCTCTCTGACAAGATATGAAGTCGATGACTACCGATGGTGGTCGGTGAACTTACAACAGAAGCATCCTCGTTGTTAAATATATTTGTAAAAAATAGCTCGCCTATAAGACATTCAGATCCATAAATCTTAAGTCCATACCCAGTATGCAAACTTCCACTTACATAATGTATCTCAGTTTTTAAGCTTCCACTTATCTCATTTGTGAGGAACAATCTTGAGAAGTCGTGTGGTGTTTACGTAATGAAAATACTATTCATAATTAGCATCCTTATGTTTGTTAACCGATTTAAAAAATTCTTCTTAACGCAAAAAATCAAAGACAACCATTTATTGTTTTCACGAATTTCTCGAAGGGACCCCATGCAGAACCAACCTTCACGGCTTTAGCACGCTCTTAAACGTAGCAAACAGTATACATTTTTGGAAACTAGCACAAAGAAAAAAGGAAAGATATTCAAACAAAAAAAGCGTAAAAACATTTTTTTTGTCTCTGTTACGCTGTTACATGAACATAGTAAAACTTCAAAATGTGAATCAAATTTGACAGATTCTGTACGATTTAATTAATTCCAAGTTAACTAGGACTTGCGGTGTTAATCTATAGAATATTGTTGATACATATCTAATGTACTGGTCGTTTGAATGTCATAACAGTTTTTCCCCGCTGAAAGTAGTGAATATTAATTTCGGTCTGTCCATCTGTCAGTCCGTTCAGCTGTCTGTTCGTCTGTCTAGATCTGTAGTTCTGTAATAATGATCTTGGAGACGAATATCATTAGGATTACATTATTTCATGTCCTGCTGCAGATGATTGTAGAGCTTTGTATAAACCATTTCTATATAAAAGTCGTTTTAAGTTTTTAAATTCATTTTCTTGTAAAAAATAATCCGTCATCAATAATCAGTTTGAATTCATCAATATAGATAATGATAAAAGAGTTAATTCCAACAATCTATTGGAATTCCCATGGGAACAAATTGCGCTCCGTTATTAGCAGACTTATTTTTATATTTATATGAAGCAGAATTTATGCAAAATCTTATGCGTGAAAAGAAGAAAACACTTGTTGTGGCCTTCATCTCGACATTTAGATATATCGACGACGTATTGTCAATTAACAATGGTAATTTCCATTCCTACGTCGATACGATATATCCTGGTGAACTTGTGATAAAAGATACCACAGAGTCTGACACTTCTGTTTCATACTTGGATATTTTTCTTGAAAAAGAAGCTAATGGTAATCTAACAACCAAACTATATGATAAACGTGATGACTTTAACTTTTCTATCGTCAACTTCCGTTACTTATGCAGCAATATACCTTCATCACCTGCATACGGGGTATATCTATCTCAGTTGGTTCGATACGCAAGAACATGCTCTACGTATGAACAATATCTGAAACGAGGTAAATTATTGACAAGCAAGTTGATGAAACAAGATTATCAACAGTCTCGTTTAAAATCATCATTTCGTAAGTTCTATGGTCGATACAATGACTTGTCAGCAAAAACAATTTATGATTTGAGTCAAATGCTGACTGACGTTTTTCATACCAATTGTTAGTCCATCATTTATACACTTAATTGACGACGAATTTTTTCCGTTATTTCCTGATCATGACAAGGAGCACACGGCGGGTGTGACCGGTCGGCAGGGGATGCTCACTTCTCCATGGCACATGATCCCACCTCTGATGTTTCGGGGGTCCGTGTTTGCTCTGTTTTTATTTTGTATTGTTTTATGGACTTTGAGATTGAATACTGTTCGTTATCTCCTTATCCTTCTTTCAGGTGAATGTAAACTATACACTCTCAGAGGTGTATTTTGTTTTATATTGTTGTTGGATTTTTTTTAAAAAGTTTTACACAATGTGAGAATGAATTTAATCAAAATTATATTTTTTTAATTAACTTATTCAAATGTACGCAGCACAGTTAAGGTTACAAATGGAAATATTGACGATTTTTTAAAGATAAAAAAAACATACTTTATTTAGATTGGCAATTCTTTTTAGGACTTCACTGATATCAAAATAATGTAACGTTGTTTAAATCTTCATGTTGGGGACATTTAGATTTTTTCTTTAGTCTTGTCACGTGATGTCGGCGTCACATGATTTTAGCAATTATACTTGCAGTTTAGAGGTCTTCTATAAATTTCAATATTGCAAGGGCATAACCAAGTTAAAAATCTTAGTTTAATTTATTATCCTTTTCAACACTATATGTAGTTTGTGAAAAATGCTGCGAACCTATATAGATTCCCTTTTTTAATTGCTAAAATTCAATTTGTTGGACATCAGGTTGAATATTTTGCTGGTCAACTACATTAAATATTGCTATAATTAATTCATTTGCAAGATTTCATGAGGTTCGCAGCACTTTTCAAATATCTTAATGCTACTTCAGTTTATGTGTAAAAACTTGACAAGATGCATTGAGGGTATGCCCTTGCAATAAATCGATTTATTAGGGCCTTTCCATTACTTTTTCAATGAATCTGCATACAAACACACGACAGTATCACTTGTCTGGAGAATGTACGGACAGTTTTTATATAAAATACTAAAATAGATATCGCATCCAAGTTAACGGCCTTTTATTTAATTGCAAATGATATTTATTTGAGAACAAAAAACAGTTTTCATTGTACAAAATGTGACTTGATCAGCCTCTCACTGTGTACAAACTGCGTCATTTTTGCGAGATGACGTCACATTGATAAGTACATTGCGATCAATGCATCGTTTATATACTGTTGTGTGGGATAGAACAAACGACAAAACTGCATGTAATACTTAGTTTGTATGTAGTATACAGCTTGCCAGCTGTTTGAAATAGCAAATAATTTCATTTTGTGGTATTGAGGACGTTACATTTTGTGTGACGTCATAGTAAACATTTCCCGTACAAATTAGGCCTCGCCTCCTTACTTTAACCTTAACTGTGATGCGTAGGAAATATAAATCTAAGAGTAAAAATTATTAGTCTAAATACTGTAAATACAAATTAACAGTCTAATTTACTCAGATTGTTATTTGCACATGGGAATAGGCATCGTCGGAAACCCACGGTCGGTCTCGCTTCTCTTACCTAAGAGAAGCGAGACCGACCGTGGGTTTCCGACGATGGGGAATAGGTGGAAATAAGGTTTTTTTAAAATTTGGGATAAGTTGAAAATACCTGTTAAGCGATGGGAATCTTCAATAATCAGTAAAAAAGAAGGAGAGATGAAAAAATCTTGACTGTTTAAAGTTTTCAATAAATCTAATTTAATCAAATCAATCTCAACAACAATCTGACATGCTATGGGTTTGTTGCTAGACAAAACATCTTGCCTCTCGTTCTTGGGGATATAATTAAAAAGAGAAATACTGCCTGTCAAACCATCGGACTTTATTAATATGTCATTATTTATGTAACGAATCCCCGATGCCTGAGAGACGTAAGCATCCCATGTAAAGCGGTCACAAGAATAAGGATATGTAGATAACGAACAGTATTCAGTCTCAAAGTCCATTTAACAATACAAAATTGGAGCAGAGCAAACACGGACCCCCGCAACATCAGAGCTGGGATCAGGTGCCATGGAGGAGTGAGCATCCTCTGCTGACAGATCACATCCGCCTTGTGCTCCTTGTCATGACTGGGAAATAACGGGAAAATCCGTCGTCAATTTAGTGTATAGATAATGGATGGACTAACAATTGGTATGAAAAACATCAGTCAGCATTTGACTCAATGATAAATTGTATTTGCTGACAAGGTCATTGTATCGACCAAAGAACTTACGAAATGCTGACTTTAAACGAGACTGCTGATGTTCTTGTTTCATCAACTTGCTTGTCAATAGTTTACCTTGTTTTAGAAATTGTTCATACGTAGAGCATGCGTATCGTAACAACTGAGATATATATACTCCGTATGCAGGTGATGAAGGTATATTGCTGCATAAGTAAGAGACGTTGACGATAACATCCTGAAAAGCCACTGCCTCTCATTTTGCACTTCAGGTAAAAAACATTAGAAGATCAACAAGAGAGGACTTCCCTGGCCTGGATATCATGCATTTAAGACTTTGAACTACAGAAAATCCAAGCGCCTATGAAAACAAGAGGCCCAGGGGCCACAGCGCTCACCTGAGCAAATCAGCTAGGAAAAAACACATCAGATCAGAACTGAAAGTTAATTTAAGTTGGGGGGGGGGCTTGAATTTTAACCGCCAAGGGGATCATAATTTGAAGGAACTAGAACCTACATTACCTGAGGATGATTCCATACAAATATTACTAATCCTGGCTTTAAAGTACTTGAAAAGAAGATTTAAAAAGGTTTCCCTATATATTTCTATGTAAAACTTTGGTTGGCCATTTTGGCCACACTCTTATCCCGGGGTCATGACTTGAACAAACTTGAATCTACACTACCTGAGGATAATTTCACATGAGTTTCATCTTTCCTGTTTCAATGGTTCTTGAGAAGAAGATTTTTTAAAGATTTTTCCTATATATTCCTATGTAAAACTTTGATCG
>PRKT01000152.1:490517-512732 GCA_003671525.1 Saccostrea glomerata | reverse complement strand
GACAAATGACGAATTTTACTAATATCATGTAATATATAAAAAAATAAAATATTTCGGAGGTTGCATTCAAATTATTCATAGACTGATTTTTTTTTAAACTCAAGCTGATCCATGCATATTTAAGTCCTCAATAAAAAAAAGTGTGTGTATAAACACTTCAACATGTTCAACGAGAAAGAATAAAATTGTTTACTTTTGGTTGCAGTGGGGTTTTTTAACTTATAAATTGAAATAAAACAAGGTAAAATTAATGAATATGTACCAAGAAATTGATACCTCAAAATAAATTATGTTCCAAAGTTGTTCATTAATTAAAAAAACATTTTTAAAAATCATGTAATAATAGAAATAACATCTTTTAACATGTTTCTCTATAGAGCTACTAGGTATCCAAGATCAGCGAAACATTTTAGCGCAATTTGACGTCATTTTAATTGTGACGTTACTGTGTTCAATTGTGACGGCAGTCAAGGGTACTGTGACGTGCCTGAGTCGACGCTGCGTTGAAACGTATGCGCAGTTCAAGTAGATTGGGCCTCGTTAACAGGGAAACAATCCATGAAAATTTCAAATTGCTTTTATCTTCTAAACAAGGCCTAAATGTCAATTTCTACGAGTAAATAACAACATATTCATAACATGTGATTATCTCTAAAACTCATTTGTTACTGCGAAAAACAAGTTAATGCTAAATTCTACACATATTGCATTTGATAATCTTCACGGACGCACGCTTTCCTTCTTATCATAACAATCGCTGAAAGAACAATCTATTGACAAACGCTTGTTCTTTGGCTTATTGTTCGTTCTTTTGTTGCTGAATAACGAGCTGATCATAAAATCACTAATTTGAATACACTGTGCGGTGTTATTTTCGATTGTAAATAGAGGTCCAGTGTCGCAGTTGGTGTTGGTACGAAAAAGATCCCTAACGACTCAGTAGTCTGTGGATTATAGGAATGAATTTGTAGCCTTTACCGGAGGTGATGGCATCTCCATTAAGTGAAAAATTCTCGGGAAGAACTTAAAACAAAAAAAACCCAGACAATTCACAAAGTACTTAAATGCAGGTTTAAAGTACCGACAAAACGCTTCTTTGAACACTATCATTAATTTTGTGAATCCTTCTATCAGTGAGTCATGGAGGAAGATGTACTGCTCCTAAAAAGTATTGTTAAAAGTTGAAGTAAAAAGACAATTCAATGAAATATTTCCAATCATACATCACCGAAAAAAACATTCCAAAACCTATTTTCATGATAAATCGCTAGTAACAAAGGGACGTAATTCAGAAAAGAATCAAATTAATTACAGAAGAAAGGAAAACGTATTAAAATTAGAACGTTAAAATACATGTAGTCAAGATGGACACCCATGCCGTGTTCTTTACATATTAAATCGAATTTGAAAATAAAAAAATGATCTTATATACGCATGTCTGTATAGATTTCCCGCGTTGATGTCGAAGAGAAGCTACGTATCCTTTCACATCGATCGTCTGCTCAGCAGCGCCCTCTTCCAGGAGATAATCAAGGGAGATAAATGTCCCTGTCCTTCCTATCCCGGCTCTGAAATTAAAAGGTATGGTATTTTCAGTAAAATCTCCTAATAATTGAATAACAGATATGACAACAATCTTATATTACAGTAGTATTTTATCTTTGTAACTGCATAGGATTTTTATATTTATTAATTTATGATTTAATTAAAATATATTTGTAAATATATTATATTTCCAATAGTAAAATTTAAATATTTAAGCTCACTACTTGATATGATATGTCAAGTGCCGTTTATGAATGTCAAGCAGCTGACTCCAGCCTTTGAGCACACGTAAACAAATACACAAAACAAAAATGCACAAAACAGGGAAATGCATGAAAACGCATATGCTATTAAAATCTTCCTACATACAAACATTTTTCTAACAATTTCTATCTCCTTTTTCATATTTTAAAGAATCAAATTCCGAATGCTTATCATGCGCCAAAAAACTGCCATTATTAGGTATTAATATTCATGTTTTTATGTTTTATACTGTATAAATTCTGTAAAACATAGCATATACGTTGCTCATTTACGCTACATAGACGTTAACGTATTAAGTGTGGGATCAGAAAAAATTTCGTAGCATGTATCAGGTATTAAACTCTATATTTGGCAGGAGTTTTGGTTAACATGTACATATTCTTTTTAAAGATATAATTATGAGAATCATAGTCTAATTTGTTGATAATGCCTCGGACATTGATGACAGCTGAAAGTAGGGTAATTCTATGATTATTTCCATAAGCCCACTATACAATTTATCACTAATTTCTAACCATCATTAATGATCAAAATATAGACAGCAAACTAGACAGTGCTTATATAAATTCCATTATCATTTGCACAAGGTGAACATATCTTTTATCTGTTTCAATATCGATAATCAAGAACATGTTATGAGAACAACATTTTATTAAATCAGAGACAAAATAATGAAAAAGAAGTTGATATTACAATGTCTTTTGATTTACTTAAAAAAAACATCATTGAACATGCTATGAGAACAAGATTTTATTAAATCAGAGACAAAATAATGAAAAAGAAGTTGTCATTACAATGTCTTTTGACTTTAAAAAAACATCATTTTGAAAATTCAAGCTGTCATGATTTCGTTTACAATTACATTTTATCAAGTCTTTACTGACAGATTTTACATCAATTATTAAGTTAAAGATTTAATACCAGTCTAGACTAACTTAGAATATATTAAACCGATCATAAGAGAGGGTTCACAGGTTTGTCAGTTTGACAAGACTTTGCTCCATTTAAGAACCGGATTCCACTTCCGGTGTTGACATATTTTTCTAATATTCCTCAAATCATGGTTTGTATTCGATCTTCACCGAATACCTGATATTGATCATTGTTATATCTCCACCTTTGATATAATATACATTTCCATGTATTTACCTGCAATGAACAACAATTGGTCCATCTGAAGACGTCATACCATTCCTAACTAAATTCCGTATTTATGTCAATCCAAAGAAATACATAAACTCAAACTTCTTAATTTTAATTTTCAAGTATATAATTATAATAACTTTTCTGATGCATGTGTGATTTGATATTTCCATTATATGAACATATAAAAAGCCACTCCACCTTCATTTTCATCTGCAAATTCGGCCCATCTCCAAACTTCAAATAAAGTTCCAGTTTACGCATTGCAAAAGAGTATGTGGACATTAAGCCCAAAAAGAAATACCATATACTCAAAATGATGAGTCAATAATGTCTACATTAGGCACGTACCTCAATATCCGTAGACGTCTGAATGGCGTTTGAATGACATAAGACAATATTATTAATATTACAATTAACCTGATATCGGACAATCAGATAGCGCATGATGTAGCTGTCATACACATCCACCGTGTCCAGTCTAATGGTGTACGGTCCAATGTCCAGCTCTGTGTCCGGCCAGTACTTCAGACACTTCATCTAAAGATAGGAAGTAAAATGCAAACAGCATTATGATCAATCCAAAAAGACGTGATGTTAAATACCATTTTTATGTCAAGGAAACCATACACATTTGTATTGGGATCATGTATTTCATGTCCTCTGACTAATAAGAAAGAACACACAGATACATTACAAGAAACCTTTTAAATGCAAATGTAACCTTTTCTCTTATAATTTTAAGCTAAAGAGAAGGTTTGTTATTAAATGTATCAGTTTTGTATAATAATAATCAAGGACCTTATCTCCTTCGTACAGACTGGTCAGCATAACAATTCTCGTGGAATCATTCTGCCATATTACCGACCAGAAATCCTCTAATATCTTGGGATTGAAAGGACCTGTTGCATTAAAAAATATATGAATCATTCATTATTAAAATTTACATGTGTACTTAATTAATTATCAGTTGCCAATACTTGAGTAAAAGTGTCTGTTAGACAGGATGCTATCAAAATTCATAATTTTTTTTCAAAATAGATACATTTCTTAAAAGTACTCAAATTTCTCTGTAGCTTTAGCGATACTCTGAGGAAATTAAACTTTGTTTTAAAAAATAAAACGGTGAATTCGAACCTTGTGCGGCTATGTAAGCACGTTCTTTGGCGAAACTCTAAAACAAGTAAATATGCTATATATAACAACAAGAATCAAAATGTATACTTCCGTGGGAAAATTACAAAACAGAAATGTGACTCGAAAACCAATCGGAATAATTCATTTTACACTGACATGAATGTATGAAGCATTAACATAATCATCGTCTTTATTATCTTCTGTTCTGATTAACTTCACACGATTATACTCATCTGAAAAAAATAAAATAAGATAAAACTTGTTAAATGGATTGAAATGGTTCATTTAGACCATTTATTTTAATATGCAAATGTATAATGAATCACGTTTTCTTATTCGCGAAATGCCTTTGTATCTGTTACCCCTCCTGTTTGAAATCTTAAGTGCGTTGAGTAGGATTCTAGCAGTCCACATGGAAGGTCCTATGATAAATAAGAACTATAATTTCTTTTTTTTTTTTTTACTAGATTTTGACTCAATGTTTTTATACTTGCTTCAGAACAAAAATGTCACCCAATAGTGTAACGACAATAGATTTCGGTATTGCTTTAATTCCAATTCTAAATATAGTATTAATCGTCATATTTAGCTGCTGAAAGAAAAGGTCTCTCTGTTACGGTTTTACATAATAAAGCCAGTGTGACGACGAAAAGTGACCCCGTAGAATATTGACCAGGGGGTCAAATTTCTACGTATAAAATGACCCCCGGTCAAAATTCTACGGGGTCATTTTTCGTCGTTTCACCTCTCCTAAATTCTATTTAATGAAATTCTTAAACTGTATCTTAATATAAATATGATAAACCGATAAGACTGATATTGCCACATACATTAAATTCTTTTTCTAGTGTACCATTGCGTTTTCTCTCTGGGAACTCCTCGATAAACTGCTCTTTTGATACCCTTTGTGACGTCAAATTACTGTACTCTACGACAATAACCTCTTTTTCTGCATATCCAGCCTCGTTTTGAGGGATCTCCTCTAGCTCTGACTCATTTCTCGACTCCGATCTCGGAAGATTCTTTGGAGGATGATTTTTCTTATCTTTCTTTGACCTTAGATTATTTCACCTTTTACATAAACAAAATTGAGCTTGAAATTCTATTTTATTTCTTTTTATTGTAAAATAAATATTATCAAAACAGTAAGGGTCCTATCACGTCGAGTTGACAGGTGTGGATCAGAGGATCAATCGAGACGCAAAGCGTATAGTTTAATGTGATGATCCGAGCCTGTCAAGGAGACATAATACGACCCTTCGGGTCAAGTAACAGTTGTAATGATAAATACCCCCTGAGAACTTGCAAAATATATTTAAGTAACATTAAGAGATGGATTATTTTATATCTATCAATTTAACAAAGCATATTGCCACTGAACTTTAGATACGCAAAAACGTCACTTTTCTGTGACCTACATCATCAGTTTCAGATAGTGGCAATATGGATTCAGAAATCTTCATTGCGGTAATCTGGAAAGTGGAATCACGACATCATGTGATTGTGTAAATACAGCAGTAGATTTAGTGTTACACAGGTAGGTATATAATATAAATATAGTCCTTTGATAACTATAAAGCTACATTAAAGTTATATTATTTTATGCAGAGATTGACAAAAACAAGTTTAAAGTGATGGGAACAAACCAGAAGTTATCTCTGTTGTCAGTTTAAATACTCAGAGACAGAGATCAAAATAAATTTCAATGTAATTATGTTACCTAAACTATAACGTACCATTGGTCCCAGGAGTGATTTTGAAAAATAACTAAATAAATTTTAAAGGATTCTTTTTTAAACCTATATTTTGTAGTGATTCATTTTTGGAAAAAAAACACACAACATACATGTATATTTTATGGTAAAGTAGATCATTATTAAAGGCATACGTGTAGATATGTCTCACTAATCATTACAAAACAAAATTATAAACAATAGTTGAAGTATGATTTTTTTCAGAAACTTCAAGTTGTACACTGTATTAGCTGTTTCGAATTCAGCAATACTGTTGTTTTAAAGAATTAATTCATCACCAAATTTAGAAGCATCAAGTCAATATGCTTTTCAAAATCTATAATTAGTAACTCAAGTCAATATGCTATTATATACTTTGAACATATGATCAAGTTTAAGCAATCAGTGAGCTTGGAGTAAATGAGAAATATAATATTAATATATATCAACTTAAGAACTTTACCTTGATACTTCACATGTGAACTCATTGTGACAAGACCTTTCATTGGGTGTAAAAATATTTGTCCTTTTGACCTTGACCTTAAAGTTTGGCCCTATTTTCAAAAACTTTAACATTTTTCATTACCTAGAACCATTAGTACTAGGGCTTTCATATTTCACATGTGGATTTCTTTTGAAAAGACCTTCATATACCAATAATTTTTACCTTTTGACCTTTGTCTTAGAGTTTGACACACTTAAAATAACTTTAATCTTGACTATAAGTTTTGAACCGTTAATACTAAGGCTCTCAAATTTGACAGGTGAATTTCTTGTGAAGAAGAATCCACATAGGGTACCAACAATTTCGAGCTTTTTCACTTGATCTTGGAATTTAACTTGCACTACGTTTTATGGTACTACTATGTGAAAACTGAAAAAAGAGCTTTGCATGTAATTCGTACGAGAAGTCAACAAGCCGCTATATTGGGGAAAAAAAACTACATTGCATCGAAATTTCGAGTGATCATTACCACTTCATTTTATCTAATCAAATTATTGGCGATTGCAATTCATTTCCGCATCATATTTGAATCTGCCAGCATTGGTACGGAATATTAGTTCCATTCAGACCGGAGGGGAGAATACAACACGAGTCAGACAGGCGCGTAGCCAGGCGTACGTTTGTACGCACAAACGTCCACATCATTTTCAAAAAAAAAAAAAAAAAGAACATGAAGAAAGAGAGAGAGGGGGAATATTGTAATGCGTACATATCATTTTTGCAAAATATAGTGAATAATTTTAAATATAAAACAAATACTTTAAAACAATTTAGAATTAACGATAAAAAAATAATTGAAAATGAACAGAATCAGTTTTAGGGGAAAAGAAAAATGATAGTATACATCTCACTATTCAAAAGAATTTCCCAGATTTTGTTTTACTATCGAATATTGTTGAGTTTTTCCGCGGTATAATTACATTTTTAAAGAGTTTCTCTTTTGTACATTTCACACAATTAAACCCCAGTCGGTTTTCTTAAAACCAACGACAATTTTATTCAATGCCAAGAATTTCAATTTCTATTACTGGAAATTATCTTCCAACCGTAATGCTTTTAACTTCTGTAACGACCACCCCCCCCCCCAAAAAAAAAAATAAAAAATAAAAAAATAAATAAAAAAAAACTTATACCGGTTTCATGCGAGACTTTAAAAATCATAATTCAGCTTTAAATGAACATAAAAAGTGAAAAAATTGTAAAATTCAGTTTTACCTTAAACATCAGATAAAAAAGGGGAGAGGGCTACATTATTGCAGCTACTATAAGCTGTATTTAAAGCTACAAAAAAAAACGTCTTTTACCGCTATATTGGAAAGTATACATTATACCGCTGTACTAGTATACATTCCCCTGCTGAACACGGGGAGATGAATGTATGGTTTCGCAGGGTGTTTTCTTTCCACTTTTTTAGAGTTTCGATTCTTTTTATGTCCCAATAAGCGAAGATTCGGGAGTAGGCCTATATAGTATTTGTTGTGTCCCTCCGTCTGTCTGTCTAGCTCTCTGTCTGTCTGTCTATAGCTCTCTTTCTGTCCGTCTGTTTGTCCGCAAAAACTTTAACCTTGTCCATAACTTCTGATTTAATGGTGCTATAACTTTCATGTCTCACATGTGTATTCCTAGTGATAAGACCTTTCTTTTGATACCACCAAATTTGTCCTTGTGACCTTGACCTTGGAGTTTGCATGCCCCACTTTTATAAAAAACTTTTACTTTGGCCATAACTTTTAAATATTAGATACTAGGACTTCCATACTAATGAAAAAAAAATCCTTGGCCATAACGTTTGAACGGTAAAGACTGAGGTTTTCATACTTTACATGTGCAATCCATGTGAGAAGACCTTTCATTGGATACCAATAATCCTTTGGCCTTGACCTTCGAGTTTGACCTGCTTTTTAAAAACAAACCTTGACTATAACTTTTCAAAGTTAAGGGCTGGAGCTTTCATACTTAACATATTTTATCCTTGTGACAAGATATTTCCTTTGATACCAAGAACTTTGACCCTTTGACCCTGGAGTTTGACCTCCTTTTAAGAAATTGAACCTTGGCCATAACTTTTGAACGTTAGGGCTAGGGCTCTCTTGCTTCACATATGTAATCCTTTCGACAAGACCTTTCTTGAGAAACCAACAACTTTGACCATTTGACCTTGGAGCTTGACCTACCTTTCAAAAATTTATCCTTAGCATAACTTTTGAACAGGGGGTTCTAGGGTTTTCAAATTTCACAATTACATTACTTGTGAGAAGACCCAACTCTGGGTACCAATATAATTATTATTCAATTTGCAATTTAAAAGAGTTTAATCTTCGCTATGTTGCCATATAGGGGCATCAGTGTTTCACAAACACATCTTGTTCAAACTGTAATAAAACTTTTTAGAAAGTTACAAACAGAGAAATGGATAAAACACACATTCTTCGTAGAATTGGTAGAGCTTTGAGAGCCATTTACTTGACGTACTGTTCCCTGGACACGTGTTATACGTGCTTCGCTCTCAGTCCTATCTTCTGACAGGGGCGTAGCCAGGAGAATTAAGACAACCACTAGTAATAGAACAACCACTGCACTCAGAGTCACCAATAGGATTGGGAATTGATTTTGGTCTCCTTTGTTATTGTTATCTTCTGTAAAACCATCTGTTTTGTTTATATCTAAGAATCCATACGTCGATGGTATGACACGTTTGACAGTGTGGCAAAAACAACGTTTATGACGTCACAATATGAAAATTGCAATGCTTACATGTACATCGTTTTACGTATTTCAATCCCCTAATAAGATTAATTTGCAATGATGTTAAACACCACTGAAATATATGTTAAGTTTAGTTTTTGCAAATTATTTGGCTGACTCACGTACATAATCTGATGATTAAATGAAGTACTACAGATTCATTTAGTGCAAAATAAGGGCAAGTGACGCACCCACATACAAAACATATATTATAGTTTTTGCACACTTTTTCAAATAATTTGGGTAATAAAGCCTTTTTCTTACACTCCACAAAATATTAGAAATAGCTTTCCATCTTTTCCAAAATTAAGGGTTAGTGTATTCATTCTTATAAGGGACCAGGGAATTTTATATATATTCTCTCGATATTTGTTAAAGTTTTACAGCTTAGGTCACTTTTAACCGGAGAAGCTCGAGAAGTGTCGCAGCAAGTGACTTCGGGATACAGAGATCTGTATAAGGCTCTTTTGAATCGATTCGGCAAGCGCCCGGCAGACTACTTTCAGTTCCTGGAGGAAATTAAACGTAGACCAGGAGAAACTTACAGAGGATTAATGTCTAGAATAGATCTGTATTTGAGTCGTTTCGTTGATGAGAAAGATCCCGTACAAAAGTTCCGAGAAGAGTATTTCTTAAAGGCGTTATCTCCTCAACAAGCCCAGTGGATTAGACGGAATAAGGGAAGTAGTGAGTTAGTTGAAGCTGCTGAGGATTACATTCTACCAACAAAATCGGCCGAGGACAGAAAACTTCAAAATCCTAAAGTGTTAGGTGAGAAGAAGAGCCAGGAACAGGGGAACTCCGGAAAACAGAAAAGTTTGGAAAAAGTGAAATGTTTTAGCTGTGGGAACTTTGGACATTATGCAAACAAATGCCCAAAGAAAGGTAATCTAGCGTCGTTTTTCGTGAAAGGAGCATTATGGGGTTTACATTATGTTCCGGGGAAAGTGGATGATGTGGAAGTGTTAATGGTCAAGGACACTGGAGCATCTATGACGCTATTGTGGGAGGATCTTGTTGATCCAAAATGTGTTCTACATGGACAAACTACTTCCTTGGTTACAGCTATTCGAGGCTAAGTTAGCAGTGGTTAACCTGGAAACACCAATGTTTAAGGGACATGTTCAGGTAGGTTTAGTACCTGATCTGGTTGCAGATGGTTTATTGGGAATAGATGTTCTGGAGAGGAACAAAGTTGCAGCTGTGGTTACGAGAGCCAAAGCAAAACAACAAGAACAAAATAAATTAAGTGCCAAAAATCGCATGAATAATTGTGATGTTGTACCAAGGGACTTAAACGTCGTGGTAGCTAACGATCAGGCTGGTGAAGTGGACCTTGATTTACCGGAAATTTCATTGGAAAAGTTGAGCGTGGTGAATGGGAATAAACTATCGAATCTTCAGAAACAAAAACCAACACTCAAAAATTGTAGGGATAAAGCATTCAAAAATGTATCACAAACTGAGACAGAACATAAAGCGTTTTACTGGGAGAATGACATATTGAAACGAAAATGGACTTCCAAGAAAAAGAATCTGTCGGGAACACAAGTGGTACTTCCAGCATCGCTAAGAAAAGCAGTGATGAAGCTGGCACATGATCAGCCAATAGCTGGACATTTAGGAACTGAGAAGACCAAACAAAGTATTCTTGCGTCATTTTATTGGCCTGGATTGTTCCAAGATGTGTCGGACTACTGCGCAGAATGTGACACCTGTCAAAATGTGGCAAAACGAAATGCGGAAAGAGCTCCTATGGTCAACACACCTAGCATAACTGATCCGTTTTCAAAGATTGCAATGGACATCGTTGGCCCACTCAATAGGACAACTCAAGGTAACAAATACATTCTGACTGTCATTGATG
Organism: Saccostrea glomerata; assembly: GCA_003671525.1. Lineage (NCBI taxonomy): Eukaryota > Metazoa > Mollusca > Bivalvia > Ostreida > Ostreidae > Saccostrea > Saccostrea glomerata. Next base: position 501,793 of record PRKT01000152.1, on the reverse strand, counting down.
AAGCTACGAGATACCCAGAAGCTTTTGCTTTACCAAGTTGTGAAGCTGAACGAATAGCCGACACTCTCATTACATTATTTAGTCGGGTTGGAATTCCTAAAAGCATACTCACTGACCAAGGATCAAATTTCACGAGTGCGCTCCTGAAAGATTTATATGAGAAGATCAAAATCAAGGGGATAACTACAACACCTTATCACCCGCAGGCAAATGGCAAAGTTGAAAGATTTAATGGAACATTAAAATCAATGTTGAAAAAGTTGTGTATGGAGAATGGCGAAGATTGGGATGTACTACTTCCATATGTACTTTTCGCATACAGAGAGGTCCAACATGAGGAGACTGGTTTTTCACCATTTGACCTGTTGTACGGATGGCCAGTACGTGGTCCTCTTAGTGTTTTAAAGAGCTTCATGACTGGTGAGGAGGAAATAAAAACATCAGAGATAGATCATGTCGTCAACATCCGAAACAAACTGGCTGATGTGACACAACTCGTGCAAAACAACTTGGAAATGAGGCAGTCGAAAATCAAAGATTGGTATGATCGCTCAGCATCCAAAAGGACTTTGCGTCCTGGTGATGAAGTACTCGTTTTACTCCCGACCGAACCTGGCAAGATGTCCGCTCAGTGGAAAGGACCGTTTCGTGTGGTTAACAAGGTAAATGATGTTAACTATAAAATCAATGTTGGAGGACGACGTGGACTTGTTACTTACCATATCAATTTACTTCGTCCTTATAACCGGGCTACATTACTGGCAGCAACAGAAAATGAAATTGGAATTGAACAGCAATTTCCTAACGACACCACAGAAACCATTTCAGATCTTGTCTTTGGACATGGGCTGACACAAGTGCAGAGACAGAGTTTAAGGGATGTTTGTCAGAAATTTTCAAGAATTTTCACATCAAAGCCGGGAAAGTGTGATGTTATCTCACATACAATCAAAACAACGTCTGAGAATCCAATTACTCAGAGACCTTACAGGATACCGGAAGCTAAGAAACAGGAAGTTAAGGAGTCTTTGAATGAAATGTTAGAACAAGGACTTATTACACCATCCAAAAGTCCGTGGGCCTCACCAATTGTCCTTGTCAACAAGCCTGATGGGACAATTAGAATATGTGTTGATTATAGAAAATTGAATGAAATAACTCTCATGGACCCTTATCCCATTCCACGCATGAGTGATATATTTGAGAAAATTGGAAGTGCAAAATATTTGAGTAGATTTGATCTAACAAAAGGCTACTGGCAAGTTCCTCTGGCAAAGGAAACACGCGAGAAATCCGCCTTCATCACCCCATTTGGCCTTTTCGAGTTTACAGTGATGCCGTTTGGTATGAAGACGTCTCCAGCATCATTCATAAGACTTATGGATCGTATCTTAGATGGAACTCAAAATACTGTTGCGTACTTTGATGACATAATTGTCTACAGTCAGACGTGGGAAGACCATCTCAAATATGTAACAGAGCTACTTCAGCGTATTCATGAGGCCAATCTTACCATCAGACCATCAAAATGTAAGTTGGGAGCAACAGAAATCATCTGTTTAGGACATATAGTTGGAGGGGGATCAATTCGACCAGACCCTCGGAAATTGAAGGCCATGGAGGATTTTCCGCTTCCCTTGACAAAGAAGGAATTAAGGTCATTCTTGGGGCTAACTGGATACTATCGCCAGTATATAGGAAATTATGCGGACATAACTGTACCACTGACTGATCTACTGAGAAAAAGTCAACCCGCAGAATTAAAATGGACGGAAAGGGAAGTGCAGTCATTCAAGAAACTTAAAGAGGCCCTGATGACAGCTCCTATTTTTGTCAATCCGAACTTCAATTTACCGTTTGTACTACAAACAGATGCGAGTAATAACGCAATTGGGGCTGTCCTGAGCCCACAGTTGCCAGATGGTGATCACCCAGTTGCTTACCTTAGTAAGAAGTTACTTCCGAGGGAAAAGAACTAATCAACAATCGAAAAGGAATTATTGGCCATCGTTTGGGCAATTGGATCATTCTCGTATTACCTAGAGGGGAGGAAGTTTTACGTAGAAACAGATCACAATCCACTAACATGGTTGCATCGCTTGAAGAATAAAAATCAGAGACTGTTGCGTTGGGCCCTCGCACTTCAATCGTACACTTTTGAAGTTAGATATAAGAGAGGAAGCAAAAATACAAATGCAGACGGATTATCAAGAATCTGAAAAGTGAAATGTGTTTGTGAATTATGGGCAATTTTTGTGAAAATTTTATATTCATTAAATTCAAGTGCATTCAGTTTGGATTTACAGTGAAATTCCTTTGGATTTATATTATTCTATTGATGATTAATTGCTATTAACTGTTTAATACTTATTTGGACTGGTTAAAGTGAATTTAGTGACTGGTTAAATTTAATGTTGCTTTACACAGAATTATGAACTTGGAAAAAATTCAACTATTGACAGTTAAATTTTTATCTTTTGAAGGGAGGTGTTAAAGTGAAATTTTGTGTGAAGTTGTTTGTATAATTAATGCTTGATTTATATTATCTTAATCTTGCTGATTTGTAGTAATTGCTCTAAGATACAGACTGCAGTGATCTGTTTATGTGATAAGGTCTTGACCGCTCATTAAGATTTGGCTGGGAAATTTAGCTCTCGTATCAGCATTGCTGACTTTTATCACCCGAGTCTCAGGGGGATTGAATGTCCGAAGTGCTGGCCATGAGAAAATGCAGAATTCATAGTGTTCACAATTAACGGGTTAATTTAGCAGTGATTGTCAGTCTGTAGTTTGGGCAGTTCTTAATATTTAGCGTAGAATTTGTGTGTTCAATTAGTTACTCAGTCGGGTCCTGTGTGTAAAGTGTTACACGGGAATACAAAATAAACTTTGTTGGAAACTTTGGGCGTTTTTCTTTAAAAACAGAAAGTTTCGGAGTAACAATATTCAAGTCTCATATTAAAGAAAAAAATAATAGTTTCAATATGTTCATTGCCTAGGCATCTCCATTTTATTTTTATTCGTTATTCGTATTGTTTGAGATAACAATGTAGAGTGCCTATACCTATGTAAACATCCATCACAACAGTACTAGGCTTGTTCCGCTCAGAATCTGTACTGATGGTCACCACTTCAGTTTTGTTATCTACAGGAAACATTGCTTAAGATTGTACAAATCACCTTTAAGCAAACAAACAATATCAGTCTTGTGATTATACTTTTGTTTCCTAAAACAGGTCCATAGGTATCGAGTTCGCAAGTGACAATCTCACTTCTGGTAGTTGTTTCGCACGTTCTCACAATCTGGGAACAATTTTTGGTTTTATGGGTGTCGTCCTGTATTTTGATATCATATTTTCCTACAGAAAAAAATATTCTAATTTAAACGTTGTATTTATGTCGGCCCAATCTCCCATATATCAAACATATACTGAAAGGATAAAGAAACGCATATTAAACTTTTGAGTTAAATCAAAACAATTATTTCAAATATGTTTTCCAGCATTGTTATCATATATTATAATTCATCCTTAATCACGCACCAACGTCACCGTCATGGTTGGTTAGAAACATTTTAAGTTCACTTTCTGACAACCAAAAAAACTTTTATTTGGTTGAAAAGTTGAAAACAATCTGTACAGCAGCATGTTTTTGTCTTTTTATTCACTTATGCAATATTGAATTCAATTATTAAACCCACAGTAGCTTCCGTCAGCCATACCACGATTGCAAGAAATCTGTACTGACTGCAAATATGCAAAAAGAATGTTTATAACTGTAATGCATCGTATGGTACTTAAAAATATTATCACAAAATTATCATCATCAACATGCACGTGTTTTTGACATTTTATCATTTCCCCTACGCGACGCCATACATTTCATGGTTGAATAGGTTTGATTAGCTATTTTAGTGCAAAGTAACCCACATACACATCTGACCAATTTTCGTAATTTTCGGTCACATAGTCAAAAATGTTTCCCATATTATATTCTTATGTGTTTCTTTTTCCTTTCAGTATATATAAAACTAATCTGAAGAGAAGAAGTTACATGTAATTATTATTTATTATTATTTGAAATCAAACTTTGATTGAGAGTACAGGAAACGTTTAAGACAGATCTTTTTAGCATACCACAACTAATGTTTAGGAAAATCCAGAATATTGGATATTTTCTACCAAGATTCATTGACCAGCTCTGGCTTACGTCCTCTCTGGTTAGAGAAAATGTGTCCATGTCGTCATCACAAGCGTAATGTGCACGGTACGATCCATTTGTATCTTACATCTTATATCCTGAGCATAATCTTTCAAACAATTCCGTAACTGTACATGAGAATTATCATTTATGTGCTAAATTTTATAAACTTTAGTAGATTAACATGTTCAGAGGACATTGCATTCAAACAATTGATATTTATTCAAGTATCCTTTAAGAGGTTAAAAAAAAAACAAATTGATGTGATTGTGTTTGTCGTACAAATAAACAATGCCCATATAAATACTAGAACTACTACCCATCTCTATGTCTGTAAGTATTTTTGTAAATATGTTAGTAAAAAATTATTTTAATTCAACAATAATTCCATAATGTGATATACACTTTTCTCATATCAAAATTTGGTTTTGTCTTTTTTATGGAACAAACATTTCTGTTATTAGAAAAAGTGAGCATTACCTTCTTTTCTTTGTACGGATTTTCCAGCATGATGTTTCACATGGATTTTTCTATAGTGTTATCGTTAAAAATTCTTCAGCTTTTGGAATGAAATTTTCTTTTCGAGATTGCATGTAATATTTAATTTTTATCTGGAATATGAATATTGATGCACAGGAATTCAATTTAATAGGGGAATTTTTAATGTGTGTCGGTATAATTTAATTTACATGTAGTTGTTGTTTTACCCAGATAAAGAACCAGTTTCCAAAGCAACAGAAACATACTTCTTCAGTTCTTCGTCTATATTGTTCACATGTACACAATACTTGAAGAATTTACCATGTAGTCAACAGGCACGTAGCATCGTTTTTGAAAGTGGGGGGGCCAACCTGAACAAGTTATGAGCTGTATCATTTTATCAGTGAATCATATAATAAAACAATTATTGCTGTTTTTTGAGGTCAGTACAATGATTTAGCCATCTTCGAAGTACAATATTCACCTTGCCCTTCGGGCTCGGTGAATATTGTACTCCTCAGATGGCTAAATCATTGTACTGACCTCAAAAAACAGCAATAATAATATATTATATGTACCAAATTTTCTCTTACCTTGTTCCTACTAAGCCACATGTTTTATTTGGAATAGATGTATCACAAAAGTGAAAAATTCACCGTTTCTAAAAATATAAACTTTATTTAGACTTTATTTCCAATTTCATATTTTTGCCATATTTTGTTTCTTACAATATATTTTGTGAATATAATTGTTTAATTTAAGAGTACACTTTTAAACTCTTGATCGGTAATTACAAAGAGACAGAGTGCTATGTCTCAAGAGCTGTTAATCTCTTATAACAACATTGTGTAATTATCTGTTTTTCATGTCCAAACATCAAAGAGTCATTTAGTATATTTAATTACTCTATACCTGTGAATCTTTCACTCATTTTACTTCATGCCAACTCCTGTCAATTATTTACTCATTATGTACATTCTTATAAATAGTCATGTATAATTTCAATCTTTAGTCTGCAATAAACGGGGGCCAGCTTTGGTCACGTCCGACGCGTTAGGACTTTGAGTCCGGGGCCACTTCGGCCATATCCGACTCGATCATTTTAATATGAATGTTTATTTATATTAACTGTTGCCATCGTTAAGACTAATCTATAATAAATTCGAAATCCTTCATCATTTCTTTTATCTCTGGAATTACATATTGGTGGACCTTCGAGAATACGGCACCCCTTTCACCTTGTTTTTACCTTACGGCCACACAGCGCCTCTACCTTATACCTCGTACCCTCTACGCCAACATTCCCTCACCCCGTTCGTTCTGCAACAACGGATGCAGTTCCAGACGAAATCTTGGTACCGTCGAAATCTACACGGTCACAGATGTACAACTGTATTTTTTGAATATTGAACTATTGTGTCATTACTACTGGGTATTTCAAGTTCAAAAAACTTCAAGTAAGCTAGAGATATATAATTATACACATCATCCTTTTTCAGAAGGAAGGACTACTTGCAATTTCAATGGCTGACGTAAAGGAAACAAACTTTCTTAAGCTGATTTGGCTTTTGATGAAATATGGTGCAAACGTTTTACAACACAGGATTGAATATGAACTGAGAAGTCAAAAATGGCAGAAATTATGTGATTTTCTGCAGGAAAAAAAGCATGATATATTTCATTTGACAGATTTAAAGAAATGTTGCCAATGTCCTGTATTCACAGACAATAAAGGAAAACCACCTTTACCCAAAGATGTTTTAGGACAACTGTACCAAAATGTAGATCAGTGTTGCGTGGCAAGATTTAGAGGCCGCTGTTGCTGCAAGCTTTTACCTCATACAGATTTGAATGTTAATGTGAAAACATTGGATATAACACTCACAAGTTGTTTGCTGAAAAAGTTTCTTATTGAAGATTCAGGACAGCAACAATTTATTGAAAACATTCGAAAACTAAGGAATGATAAAGAGTTGTTACACAGAGGAAATGCTGAGGTGGACTATGACAGCTTTGAGAGGATTTGGGTGCAATTATCTAATGCAATAAAAGAAGTAGCTGAGAAGTGTGAGCCGTATTTCTACTCACAGATAAAGGATGATGTAGACAGACTGAAAACAAGATCACTTTCCAAGGAAGACACCATCTCATCAATAAACGCATGGAAAGAGCTACAGGTGTCAACATCACTATATAGTTAAATATATATATGTGACCGCGACTGGGAAAAAGGGGCCAGATGCGGCACACGTCATAATGAGAAATCGGTGATAGTTCTGACTATTGCGTCACAATCGGAAAAAAATAACGCCAGAAAAAAATATGTAGTACACGTGTTTCTGAAAAGGTTTATATCTGTCTCGCATTTTTGAAATGTTAATCATGAAATTAAAATAGATTGTGGTAATGTATTGCAATATATTTTATTACGGTATTTTTTTTAATTTGAATTTACCGCGGGTTTTAAAGAGCAATAACTCTGTCCATAACAGCAAAGGTGTTTACATTTCCGGTTGAGAAGAGATTGAAAGTGAAAGTCACATGTAAACTGGAAATGTAGGGAGTTGCACTAAACAAGAGCCAAACTTCCACAGCAACATCGATAAGTATACCATCAGAAATTGTTATAGAGCGTGTGGATGAATTATATTTTTCTAAACTTGTTCAGTTGTTGCTCCAAAATTTAACGTGCGCGACAGACATGCAGTTTTGTGATCTAAGTGACAGCGAGACAGATACGAGTGATTTTGGTGATTTAAACTATGATTCTGACTCTGAAAGCGACAATAACAACAATGATGGAGATGTATATATACAGAATGAAGTTAATGTCACCGACACGAAGTAATACATAATCCGTTCCAAATTTTAGAATGACACAAGAGGGTGAAACTGGGTTTTATGGAATGCCATGTAGGCACGAAAATTGACTTTGATGCAGCATAAGATAGAACGTTCTATTGTTAAAAATGATATTGTCCTACGGACTCGGTGAGGGCTTGTACCGAGACACAGATTATTCTAACTATTTTTCACCCAGAACACATGGAAACAGTGGTAAGGCTCATCAGTGACAGACAAGGAGAGAATCATTTATTACTAAGTATGCTAGGCTAGTGACCATGCCCTGCCTTTACTAGGTGGTCTGCCAAATTAAAAATCTGAGAAAGTGCTTCTACTTCCATCGGATACGACAACTGCTGACATTTATGCTAATTATGAGATTCTAGATGAAGAAATGAACTTCAGAAAAATACACCCAAGTATATTTCAAGGAACTTGGCATGAGTTGCTGCCATTTACAATCATGAAGCCATATACTGACCTATGTCAGCTTTGTCAGCATTTCTCAACAAATGTCTACAGTTTCTAATATGAATGACGAGGAAAAGGAAGAAATCCTTTCTATCTACATGCAGCATGTTTCCCAAACAAAGCAGAAAAGGGACTACTACAGACACCAGTGTACCATCAGCAAAGGAAGCATTAATTTCCTTACCAGAAAAATGTAAACAAACTGGTTAGTTAAAATTTTATTGCAAATTTCTTTTTCCCTTTAGTGTATAGTAACAAGTAACAGAGTAAAGTATACTATTAAGTTAATTAGCATTTAGCGGTAATGAACATTCAAGTACTATTATAATTATGTGATTAGATTTAGACTATTATCAACCTGGGTAGCTCAATGGGTAGACCAGCTGACCAGGAGTCAAGGGTTCAATTCCATGCAGCCATGCATTTTCTCCTCTTTTTCCTTTAAGGAGTAATAGGAAAACAGACATACCAAAGTGTTTGCAAAAATTTCTTCTGTGAATTGAATTTCTTTTTCATGAAGTTGTAAATATACTGTGAATACATGTAACTATCAATACACACAAATGATCATGAATGATTTATTTTATTAAAGGAAATGCTCCATGCTCAGTTGATATGGATATGGAAATGCACTATTCCTGGGACTATGCACAACAAGTGCATTTTCCTCATCATGCCCAACAAGTGGGACCAATATTTTTCTAGACGCCCCAGAAATACAATGTGTCTGGTGTATGTTAATTGCGAGGGTTCAGGTATTTAATTCATAAGTCATTATATATTGCTTAGTTCTCCAATTCTTTCAGAAATAAGTGTACATGTAATTCTTATAAGAATTTTATTAATTACCCTTTATTTGGAAATCTAATATTTGACGAAACATCTAAAATACATGTATGTAAAGATACGCTTTTAAATGTAGAATAATACATGTATGGGACTGATTCTGAATAAAACAATTTTAGTTATGTATTATGAATTCTATTGAATATAGTTGCAGCAAAATATTAACACATTCTATTTTTGTCATTAATGCATGTATATTAAACGTAATTAACAAGTCAATGGTTGAGTTATTTAGTTCTGATCAAAATTTTTGTTTTTACTTAAATGGCAGCCAAAAAAGTGTTCTAATTGATTGACGAGGCTGAGAACACAGAGAAGGGTACTAATTCTGTCTAATATGGTTCATCACTTTTTTCAGTACCATGGATATGGAGAAAAACAGCATTCATTCATTTTGACAACTGCAGTGGGCAAAACAAAAACAACTTTTTCTTATGGTCTGCTCTAAGGAGAGTTCTTGTAGGTAAGTGTACATCAAATGAGAAATATTTGATTTTAATAATTAAGATTTGTAAAAGCATTGTTTGTTATTCAGAAAGTTCAATGCACGAATTGTTTCATGCATGTATGATGTCAGTTTTGATAGTTAAGAAATGCAAACTCTTCCTAAATGTAGCATTTGTATTTAAATTAAAAGAGTGTATTTCCTTCAATTAGGACTCCATGCTACTGTGGAATATTCCATGATGGTGGCAGGACACACTAAATTTGATCCTGACTGGCATCTTGGAGTCTGGAAAGTAAAATGGCATTCATCCACTTCAGAAACCATGAATGATATAGCAGACACACTCCGTCATTCATCTTGCAGAGGCCATAACACTCCTCAGCTCGTGTGAGATCCACAAACACCTGTGCAGTTTAGGGATTGGAAGTCGTACCTTGAACAGTTCTTCAAACACTTGAAAAACATTCAAGGCTATCATCATTTCCAAGTAAGACTCCTGGCATTGTTGAATGTAAAGAGCTCTGTAATTCTGTTCCTTAGTGTGTTAATCTCCTGAAAGATCAGAATATCCTTCCCTCCGTAAATGATCCTCTGCCTCAAGAAATCCCAGTGGTGGCCAGCACCTGGTCTTGAGCCTAAAAGGCAATGGTATTTATATGAGGAAATCCGTGAACATTGTCTATCACACTCCGCTAAAGACACATCATGTCCAAAACCATTTGTACCAAAGAAACAGGTGAAAGTTTATTCACTTGATCATTCTATGTCACACTTGGGGAAAAGGAAAAGTCTTCTCCTTAGATGTAAGGGAGAGTTATTGTGTGTAAGAAAGATTAGAAGTAAAATGTGTACACATAGTTCCTTTTGTTAGTATTACTTCCCGTAATGTGTTACATTGATGTACTTTTCTGTTCATCAAATTTCATTGCTTTACAACATTTGTTGGAATTGATACCTTAACCAAACTGTATACATAAGCTGTGTCCTTTGAGTAGTACGTGTTACATCTCAACAGTTATTAAAAAAATGTGTAACAGTATGAAAATTGTTAACTGATATTTGCATTTTCTCTGTGACATTTTTAAATTTCAAAAGATACCATTTTCACGCTGCCACCCAAAATTTGATTTCTATAATTTTTATACTTAATACTGTTGATAATGTTAAGAAAGTACATCTGATGTATACATCTATAATATCATAACAGTACATTTTATCCATAATGTGCATGTTTGCCTGAGTGTCTGTTTTAAAAATAGTGATCTGCTATTCATCTTTTTGTGAATATGCTTACAGCTGTCAAAGAACCTCTGTCATTCTATATTCTATGTGATTCCTGGTGTATTTTGTCACAACTACAAATAATTATTTTCTTGTTAATTTGGAATGTAATTTATATTTATCTTTATAATAATTATTGTGCATTTCTCATGTTTCTAGAGTTTATTTTATTGAAAATAAATGGTTGGATTATTTTTTTCATTATGCATCTTTTCTTTCCTTTCTCTCTTTGGGCATCGATGCTGGAAGGATAATAAGTCAGTCTTCTGAATCAAATTCAATTGTTTCAACAGTCATATGTAATAACTAATAAGTTAAAAATAACAGTATATTTAATGATTCAATTTTTTTTTTCATCATATCTAAGCAAAATTTTAAGAAGAGTTTAAAGAAAAAGAAGAGATTGTTCTTAATATACTAGTAGACTGAAAATGTTGAGATATGTTTGATTTTCTAATTACAACGTTACGGCAACGTCACTGACGTTAAGATATGACTGAAAGATGCCTGCATACACGGGCCTGTATCTTCTTCATTTTTAATGATATTTGCATGAAATTTTGAATTTGTGTTATTCAAAGTATGGTGATTTAAAAAAGACTGTAAAATAAATTTCGATATTTTACTCATCTGGCCCCATTTTCCCAGTCGCAGTCACATATATATATATATATATATATATATATATATATATATATATATATAT
>PRKT01000152.1:456161-490304 GCA_003671525.1 Saccostrea glomerata | reverse complement strand
TATATATATATATATATATATATATATATATATATATATATAGTATGAAATTGCAACATGAATTAAATGTCACCTATATGTCGCAAACGAATGCGTTCATTTGCTTAAGAAAAGAAAAAAAACATATATTTTAATCCTAATACTTGGTCCATCCGCTATATAGTAATCACTAGATATTTTAAAGGTCGGAGTCTAAAGGAGAAAGTCTAACACTTAAATCAGACTTCCAGGAAAAGTCTCACTTCCGAGGGAATTTGGCTGTGGGAGAATTCTAACAAGTTCATTTATCCCTTCAAAACCAGTCAATAGTAGGAACTTTATCTCTATTCATGAGATATAATGTAGCTAAAATTATGTGGACATACCTTTATAGACAACCACTGCCTCAGAAGAAGCCCATTCAGGATTGTTGATGAACATCTTAGTTTTGATATCTACAGAATAATTTAACTAATTGTTTTAATTTTTTTTAATATGATCGGATGAGAATACACATGCAATGGTCCAGAAGATAATGTTATCATCTAATTATATGTTTCTAAAAATATAAAAATGTTGTCGTTTTTAATCAGATCTTTCTAAAATATATTTTTTACTGGTTCGAAATTACAAATGAATAAGACCTCCTCTGTTAGAAAGCAGTATCCATTTGATTTCATTCCTATTGTTCAGCATCATATACCATGTTGCATTGTCCCGTGCTTCAAATATAAAGTAGGTGTCTACATCACCGTCTAAAATCTTTTTGCCTTCATCGCCACCAGAATGGTTCTTTAGCGGGATATTCCAAGATTCAAATTCTAATTGAAAAATAAAAAAATGAATTTCTTCCAATTTACCCTCGCAATTTACCAGGTATAACACAGCAATGAAACACTGGATAATAATTCATACTTATTGGTTTTATTTCATGAATTTGCAGGGCGCCATGACCTAGTTTTGAAATAATAATTTTGTTTCCTTCAATAGGTCCATAGTTATCGAGGCTGCAAGTTACAATTTCACTGTGGGTGGTTGCATTGCACGTTCTCTCAATTTGGGAACAACTTCGGGGTTTATGGGTGTCTTTCTGTATGTGGATGTCGTATTGTCCTGTAAAAAAAAATAAAAATGAAAAGTGTAATTGAAACGTAAATTTTATCACTCAGATACCCAACATATATAAAGTAAATGGAAAGAGAAGATGGTCTGTGGGTTAATTATTATTTATTATATTGATTTGAAATCAAACTTTGATTTGGGGATAGAATACGTTTAACACAGATCAATTTTAGTCCATAATATATATTAGTATTAAAACTACCGCAGCGAATGCTTAGGAATATCCAGAAGATTGAATAATCTCTATCAAGGGTCATTGACCAGTACTGTTTTACGTCCTTTTCGGTAAGGGAAAATGTGTCCATGTAGTCATCACAAGCAAAATGTGCAGAGGACGATCCGTTTGTAGAAGACTGTTTAGCATCGCATCTTACATCCTGAGTATTACCTTTCAAACAATCCCAAAACATAATAATTACCATTTACTGTCATATGCTAAATTTTATAAACATAAATATAACTTATGCTTTTTCATGATTCATTTGCATGACAAACCTGTTCAGCTCTTAAGATTTTTAATGTAATTTGTTTGTATAATTACAAAAAATTAAAGAGAGTAAGTACTTGTACGTACCTTTAGTGAAATTATCAAATAAAAATAAAGATGTACACAAGTATACCCAGGGATTGTAGACCTTTAATACTGATGGCATCTTATAAGTATTTCTCCACATGAGGATAAACATAAAACGATTATATCTGTTAAACGTATTTCTATCAACTCTCAGTGTTTCCGTACCTGCACATGGTGTAACAACGAACTCTGTACAGAAACTGCCTCATCTATATTCGAATGAATAATTTTAATGGAAGATAATGACTGCATATATCCTACACTACATCTATTTACTTTCCTCATGTGTTTTGCATTATTCCAAGAAAGCTATAAAGAAAGGGAGGCAGTGTAATGAATTAGTCAGTGTTAATGTTCATAATGAATTAAAGTCAGACAACGCAATTTCGTTGATATCAATATTTTCCAAGAGCTTGTCACCAAATAATTGTTTCTTTAACAAGTTTCCTCATAAAGAATTAAAAGTACCTATGTACTTTTGTGCAAAATATAGCAGAGGAAGAAATTGTCCATATTATTCAATTGTGAATCAGTATCATGACCAGTATCTAAATCTGGTTTGCTTTATATTATATCAAAATATTTTGACTACAACTTAAAAACCGCAAGATCATTATAGAATAATATTTATATATTGATCTGGCTTATACTTTGGTGAGCTACTAAACAGGTTTTTAAGCAATGCGTCGTCAGACCCCAGACTATTATACGAATGTAGTACAACACAAAGAATCTTTAGGTAAATGTTTGAGAGTTAGCTCTTAATTTTACAATATATGAAATATATATTTAAGAAAACTGAGTCAAAATGAGCAGTGCCTCTTTTTAACAAAAATAAGTCGGATACAATACCGTTGGGAGGCATGTTTGAATATGAACTCATTCTTTAATTAATTTTATGAATCGCAAAGTTTGACGGTCTGTCTATTATTTACGATCCAGCTGCGTCCTGTGGTTTTCGTTGCCTAACCAACTTCATTTGTTCAAGAAATTTTATTGCTTTCAGTTTTATCGACTGAAATATTATATTAATTTTCAGATATCGATCGAAACGTGATATTTAATCATGTCAAATTAGTATTGTCGATATGAAAAAATAAATATATAGTTAAATTGATAGAAATATATTAATTTTTTCGAGAAGAAGTCATAAAAATGTGTTTTTGAATTAACTTGGCGGGGGCGGGAATTCTATTGAATCCTCACGTCACTTAGGAAAGCATATGAACTATGCATTTGCTATTGTGTACGATAATAGGCTGAAACAAAATTCAGAAATATTTGTAAAAGGGAGATGGAGAGACATCAACAATTAAATTATATGCATTGCTATAGGGGGTTATTGTACTCATCACCGCTTTTGAAGAGAAAATCATATATTTTATCATGGTTCACTGTTTATATATCTTGACTTTAGTGGGGGATTGTAAATCACTAATGAATCGAAAATAGAAAGTAACAGTATTATGAAAGTAACACTGATTACGTACTTTATAAATAATTGATTTTGTTCCACTCTATAGTATACATAGGATATAACTCATGAACCCGAACCCCCACAGTCTTGAACCCCCCCCCCTTCATAATTCCAAAAATATAAACACCAGATCTAACTTCTTATTGCTTACAATAATTTAAAATAATTTGTGATTTCTGCCAATCTGTATAGGCCTAGTCACAAAGTTTAAAGGAAGAAAGTGTAGTGTCAACCAAATTAAATAAGTATAAAATGAGAAAAACCTCCCAGGCATTTAATAATCCAACTGTGAGAATTTTCTTAATTTTGGGGATATATTAATGGATCTCTACTGTACTCAGTTAAAAATAAAAACTGAATGAGGGACACAAAGATAATCTTGCCTCCCCCTCTTCTAAATATGTTGATCGGAACAAAAGCCCCCGATGAATCTAACGTTTAATGTGCCTCCATCTCCCCTTTTCAATATAGTTTGTAATTTGATTCAGCCTTCAATTGTACACACTCGCAAATACATGATACATACATGTAAGTTTTTACTGAATCCCGAGTGAAGTGAAGGTTCATTAGAATTCCCGCTCCCGCCAAGTTAATTCAAAAACATTTTATTCTGACTTCTTTTGCAATTTTTCATAAATTAAAATTGATATAGTTATATCTTAATTTTTTCATATCAACAATGTTATATCAATATGATTAAATTTCTTGTTTCGATCAATATCTAAAAATTAATATATTATTTCAGTCGATAAAACTTAAAGCAATAAAATCTATTGAACAAAAGAAGTTGCCTTCAATTATTTAAAAAAATCTTAATACAATTCAAAATATGTGTATAAATAAGGCGGTATAACACTCTTTATGTTGATAAGTAGATAAAATATAAGACAATATACACAGTTAAAACACAACACGTGTAGAGCCATTTACACTTCCGTATGTATCTGACATTTTAGATTGAATAAGCAACATAATTATGTAGACATGCGACTTATGTATGTCAACGTGCAAGATAATTATGTCAACATGCGACGTATTTATGTCAACATGCAAGATAATTATGTCAACATGCGACTTATTTATGTCAACATGCAAGATAATTATGTCAATATGCAACTTATTTATGTCAATATGCAAGATAATTATGTTTACATGCAAGATATGTAAGTTGAATTGCAAGTTATTATCTTACATGTTGACATAGATAAGTTGCATGTGAACATAAATATCCTACATGTCCACTTAAAATCTTGCATGTTAACATAAGTATATTGCATGTCTACATAATTAACTCGCATGTTGACATAAATATATTTCATGTGTAAATAATTAACTCACATGTTGACATAAATATCTTGCATGTGAACATGATTATCTCGCTTGTAAACATCAGTACGACGCATCTTCTTATAATCATGTTGCATCTTGCATCTACGATGTCAGATACGGGCGTCAGAACGGAATTTTACCCATATTTAAGGTATACCTTTGCTCAAAATTCCAATGATAAGAATGAATAACCACCAAATGCACATTGTACACCTATAACTCTTGTGTTAAATTTCAATTTCAAATAACTAGGTCAATGACCTACTTTTCATGCTAGTGGCAATGACCTACTTTTCATGCTAGTGGCCCCTGAGTATTTCCCGGGAAATACCACAATTTTCACTCTATGACCAATTTTTCTTCACTCACAAAATATTAGAAGCAACAAAACTCTTAAAATAATGAAATATTACAACAATGGAACAGTGTTGCTTCATATAAAGAAATGATTAGAGTTTTGGCCATAAACTTGATAAGTCCGAATTTCCTCTGTCATATTTATATTTTTCCTCATTTTTAATCTAATTTTTAAAAAATCTGACTGATAAGAACTCTAAATTATTTATAGCCTCATATTACCTTTGTTGCCGTTATTCTCATGGTATTAACATTATATGGGGTCAATGATCAAATTATTGAGATATGTTGCCTGGAATGGTTTTTGTTCATATTTTTGAATTTCTTTATTTAATAGTATTCAATTATTTGAAATAAATCATGAGCTTAAAGACATGAAGAATTTGCAAAATAATGTCTAAAAATATTTTGATTGTGATAAATATTGCAAGAAAGAAAAGATTTTGACAAAAATGAAAATTTTAAAAATTTAGTCCGAATTTCCTCTGCATTAATATTACCATACACTGACTTTTGTTCCTGTATATTTTCTTCCAGGGGAAATTTTTAAATTGATATTGAGTTAAAACCTCGTAATTTTATCCATTTAAAACAATTTTTGACTTAATATATTATAATTCATAAAATTTCCTTTCTGTGTTCTGAAACCTGAGTAAACGTCATCCTTAAATCAGATTCCCTTAAAAGATTTGTAACTTGCATGTCAATATAATTATCTTGCATGTTGACATAATTTTCTTGCATGTTAACATAATTTACCTTCCATGTAGGGGGCAGAAATATGCCACCATTAATACTGGAAGGACAACTACCCATCTCTGTGCCTGCAAGTATTTTTGTGATTAAATAAGTAATCTTAAAAAATTGTGACTTCAAAGTGAAGATGACATTCAGTTTATTGATATTTATTTCTATTTGTATTTTTGAATATGAAACAAAAATGTTTTATTCGAAAAAAGTTGCAATCACCTTTTATCCTTTGTACGGATTTTTAAACATCGATGGTCTAGATTTTTGTAAAGTCCAATGATCTGCACCAAACCCTGATGGTTTTAAACGCCAAGGTCCGATGGTGCGGAAAAAAAAAATTAACGTTTGAGACGTCATAGTACTACAGCGCCAAATTTTAATGGTATACCATGCCAAGATTTTACATAAATACAAATAATAATGCGAGTACAAACCGTTATTTCTCGGATAGGTGGGAAACTAACCCTAACCGGTCGAAAAGTGTGTAAAAAACTTCTCGGGTTGGTTCAAAGCTATTCCATACCAATTTAATAATGTGCAACTACTAACCCTAATCAGTCAAGTGGTGTGCGAGGACTTGAATCCTAAAAAATCTCAAGTGGATGCAAAATCATTAAAATTGTATGCTAGAACAATTGCAGAAATGATTTATTTTTAAGAATAACAACGTCTAGGATTGAATTGGAAATATTATGACGTCATCAACGTTGATTGCTTCAGCGCATGCTACACCATTGCAATTTTCACGCAGCGTGTCTCATAGGAAACGAGCCATCGGAATTTTGCGTGACCATCGGACTTTGACCTCCGTATCGACATCAACCCATCGGGCTTTGGCGCAGACAATCGGGCTGTGGCGAGACCATCTGATTTTAATTTGGAGTTTTACACACAAATAAAACTACACACACTATACACTAGAGAATTTTTTTAAGTCCGTTTATTATTCTCGTTTATGAAATTTCGATACAGATTTATGATATACCGTAAATCGGCCATTTTTTATACTGATATACGAATAGTCACTGGCCCAAAAATCAAAAAGCGCTTGAAATTTCCAGATTAAAAGTTTCGCATGTACATACAATAAATAACGCATTCCATGTACATAAATTACATTACGCATATTTATGCACATAAAATATTAAACTATGCCAAAATTTAATAATCAGATGAAAACATTATATAAATAATTTAAATTGTCGTTATATTGTTGTCAGATTTAAAAAAAAAAACGGTTTTAAAGTTCAACATATTAAGTCCAAAAAATATTTTCAGAAATACAATTTAGAATAAATGTGGTAGGTGGAACGTACTGAATTTACAAAGAATCCTCTTTCATTGACTCACATACAAACTCACTCACATCTGATCTTTCACAACTCTGCCACTTTTGTACTGTCCAGCCAATTAAAATTGGGTTAGAATCTTGCATGATCAGGGGGAATCTGCATGTTTGACATGAATTTAAGGGATGCCAACCCTCTGATAAGACAGATGTCTTTCAAAGAAAAAAATATGAATACTACTCAGTTTTTGTTTTCAGAGAGTCCTAATTGAGACTTCTGAGTAGTCAATAAGATGAAATCTAACACATGATGGAAACATACTGTAACTTTCTATTTCTTCAATTTCTTCCTAATTGTTTTATTATATTTAACAATAAAACATTTAAATCTAACTTCAAAAGCCTTATAAATTGAATAAGTTGTATCTTTTTAAGGACCATTTTAAAAATGGTTTAATGTTTAAAGTACTTAATACAGAATTTTTTATTATTATAACATTTTTTTCGCATGAAGAAATATATAATTTAGAGGAAAGATAACGGAAGGATAACTCACAGATGTATTTTTTTTCTTACAACCACAGATAACATTGTGATTTTCTGACTTAGGAAGCATCGCTTGATGATATTTTCTGACATGATTTTAATAGGTATGATACTTAGTATTATTTTCATATAAACCTCATATTTTAAATTTAATGTTTTGGTAATAAATAGTTACTCTTTCTATTTTCTGTGTTGAAATTTCTTCATATCATGATCATGATATGACATAAAAAAATCATTTCTGTAAAAATAAGCAGCGCTTCATACTTCAAACTATTTTAAGTGGCTCTAATGTTATTGTTGTTCATCAAAATCAAAATTAAAAGTTTTAAATTTTCTTAGTGAAATTTATAGCAGGGGGTCTGTACACCTTAAACACTGAAATTAGGTAGAGCTTAGCATAGGAAATTCAAAAAACACAATCATAAGATCTAACCATAAAGGTGATACATGACATTGATATCGTGAGACAGGAAAGAGATGTGAAGAATAAGATATTGCTGTCATGTGCAAAAATACCCTTTCTAAACATAAAACGAAATTAATTAATCTTAATTACAGATGTCAAAGAAGACCAAAAATTAATAGAACAATTATTTGAGAAAAGATTCATTTGATAATTATCAATCCGTCATTGATAAACCCTCATAATACATCATCATAACAATGTTTTTAAGTTTTCATGACATTTTATTTAATCAAATCTCGTAAGCAATCTGTCAAGCTAAGGATGAATTGTTGTACGAAACAACTTGCCTCTCTTTCTTGGAGAAACAATTTAAAAGAGACATATATACTTCCTGTCTAATAATCGGACTATTTTAAATGTAACTAATCTCTGATGCCTATGAGAATTAAGCATCCCCTTTTAATTCATCACGAGAAACGAGTCTTAAAAGCCCAGCTTCAAGTAAATTGTCTCATTGAAACTTTAAAAACCCTTGAAAATATCAAATTGTTTTTATCTTCTAAACAAGGCCTTAATGTCAATTACTATACTTAAATATTATGCACCTCATGTGAATATCTTTTAATACTCACTTGTTATTGATAAGAATACAAATTAATGATTAATTCTACAAAACTACATTTGATAATCTTCAGGAATACACACTTTCCTTCTTATAATAGTAGTCGCTAAAAGGACAATAAATAAACAAATATGTGTTCTTTGGCTAATGAATCAGCCTTTGCTCTTGTGTCACAAAATAAGGGGCTGATCCTTAAATCACGAGTGTGAATCCACTCCGTAAAGTGGAGACCTGTTTTTCGGATGAGGCCGTGTAAATTGAGGTCCCGAGTCGCAGTAGGTGTTGGTATAAAAAAAACCTAACGACCCAATAGTCGTTTTTATCCCTCAAAACTCCATAGTCCTGACTGTCGATTACAAGAATAAATGTGCCTTCCACCAAAAGATATGGCTTCTCCATATACGTGAAAAATTATAGAGAATAAAGCACCAAGCAACCCCCTCCCAAAAATACACAATGGACAGTTCACACAGTACTCCAATGTGGATTAAAGTACCGACAACACGCTCCTGCGAGCACTTTTATTTGTGAATCCCACGTCTAGTGAGTCATGCAGGAAGATGTACTGCTCCTAAAAGTGTTGAAAAAAGCCGGAATAAGATGACATTTCAATAAAATATCTTTAATCACAATTTTTTCACAGTGGAAATAGCCCCAAGACCTATTTTAATGATAGATCGCTGGTGACAAGGGGGGGGGGCATAATTAAATTAGAATATAGTTAACGATAAAGGAAATAAAAATGTTCAAAAACTTAAACATGGGAGAAGTCATAATGGTCATCATTGTCGGAAAAATTATGTTTTTCATCGAATTAAAAAAAACATGATCTTACGCATGTCTGAATAGATTTCCCCCGTTGATGTCGAAGAGAAGCTACGTATCCTTTGACGTCAATCGTCTGTTCAGCAGCGCCCTCTTCCAGGAGGTAATCAAGGGCGATAAATGTCCCTGTCCTTCCTATCCCGGCGCTGAAATGAAAAGGTATGGTATTTTTAGTAAGACTCTTCAAATGCATAATTAACGGATTCAATGTAATAAATTCGGGAGCAAAAATAATTATATGAAACAATTTGAAAATATATTCAATGACATAATAGCAAACAAGTTACTCTAAAGATAGATAAAATATATTTTTAACATCTATTGATTAAGATATTGACATCATCAAACTTGTTTATTATCTGAAAAACACATGTGAATATGTTAATTTCCCAATATCAAAATTAAAATTTCGAGCTCGCTACTTGATATGTCAAGTGCCGTGTATGAATGTCAGACAGTTGAATAATCCAGACTTTGGACACATGTAAACAATCACACCATGCTTAATAAGATATACGAGTAAACAAGAAATGCATGAAGCTGCACTCTATTTATTGGTTCCTGTATATAAACACTTTTCTCACAAATACTCCTTTTTTTCATATATTAAATCAATGAAAACAATATCAAATACCTAATAATAGACGTTAATAATGCGTGGGAATTGCAATACAAACTGGTAGAAGAAGAAATGAATATTAAGGCTAATGTATGTTTTATAAAGTATAAATTGTGGGGAAAATAGCATATACGTAGCTCATTTATCCTCTATAATCATAAAAGATGACTTTCGGTTGTAACTTTTTCTTAGCATATGTGGAATCGGATAAAAATTACGTAACATGCATCACGTATATTTTGCAGGAATTTCGATTCATATTAACTTTTTTAAGCTATATGGGAAATCATAGTCTAGTTTGTGAGGTACAATATATTCCTCGGACATTTATAATTTACATATCGGTTTCGCCCATTATTCATTATCACTTATTTAACAATCATTAATGAGCTTATATGGACAACAAACAAGACAGTTTTAAAACAAAAACATTCCATGATCGAGGTGAAAATGTCTCCAGACTGTTTCAATATGGATACTCAAGGACATATTCTGTAAACGATATTCTTTTAAATCAGAATAATGACAAACAAGTTGAATGTAGATGCTGTTACATGTATATTATGTACGTTTCCATGTATTTACCTGCAGTGAACAACAACTGGTCCATCTGAAGACGTCATACCATTCCTAACTAAATTCCTGAAGCAGATGAGTGACGTCAGATCCTGTGGAACGGAGTTGTCGGGCCACGTGGTGAAATGAAATTGTGTCACTCTTTTTTCTTCTTCCTAACCAATTAAAGGGGAACAAGGGGGTAAAATACAGAACTGCAATGTGAAAATTAAATTTTAAACTCTACATAATACACATTAGATTCTTATCGGAAGTAGATGTTTGATTTCATTATGTACTAAAGTCAATCTCAATAAATACTTTAACTCAAACTTCGAAAGTTTATTACAAGGATACTTTTGATACATGTAGGACATGCAATTCCCGTAATTTGAAGATAGAAGTAGTCAAATCATTCTTATTTTGTCTAGAAATTCCAACTATTTTCTTTCTTTAATAAAAAGTAAAGTTTCCGCATCTCAAATGAATATGGCGGACATTCAGCTCAAACCGTAATATGATAAATTAAAAGTATAAGTGAATAATGTCTAAATAAGGCATATACCTAAATTTCCTCTACGTTTGATTGATGCAAGAAAATACTGTTAATATTACAATTTACCTTATATTGGACAATCAAATAACGCATGACGTAGCTGTCATACACATCCACTGTGTCCAGTCTAATGGTGTATGAACCAATGTCCAGCTCGGTGTCAGGCCAGTACTTTAGACACTTCATCTAAATAGAGGAAGTAAAATGCTAACTGCATCATAATCCATCAAAAAAGTCCTTAACATGCAAAATACGATTTTTATCTTAAGGAAACCATACAGGAAATCATACACATTTATTTTAGCATCATGCATTTCATGTCCTCTGTCTAATAAGAAAGAACATACAGATACATTACAAAAAAACTCTATATACATATTTAACCTTTTCTCTTATACTAGTAATCATAATCTAAAGAGATGATTTGTTATTCTATGTATCAGTTTTGTATAATAATTATCAAGGACCTTATCTCCTTCGTACAGACTGGTCAGCATAACAATTCTTGTGGAGTCATTCTGCCATATTACCGACCAGAAATCCTCTAATGTTTTAGAAGTGAAAGGACCTGTTGCATTAAAAAAATATGAATCATTTTGATTTTAAAATTAGCAAGTGTACTTAATTAGATTAATTGACAGTTGTCAATACTTGAGAAAATGTGTCTGTTGAACAGGAAGCTATTAAATTCATTTTATAAAAATAGATAATTTTCTTTAAAAAATATTCAAAATTCTGTGAAGCTTTCATTGGTATGTTAAGCAATGTTTAAACTTTTAGGAAATGAAACTTTGTTTTCAAAAATAAAACAGTGGACCTTGCGCGGCTATGTAAGCACGTTCTTTGGCGAAACCCTAAAACATAAAAAAATTTGCCATAAAGAACAGGAATCGAAATAACTAGTATATCCGTGGGAAAATTACAAAATAGAAATTTGACACGGACACATCTGAAAAATTAAATTTACACTGACATGAATGTATGAAGCGTTAACAAAATCATCGTCTTTTTCACATTCTGTTCTGATTAACTTCACGCGATTATAGTCATCTGAAAAAAAAATTAGACAAAACTTGATAAACGGATTGAAATGACACCCAGACCATTTATTTTTTGCAAATGTATAATTAATAACGTTTTTTTATTTGCAAAAACACATGTTATTCTGAAGTAAAATGTTAAGACTATACTCACAGGGATAAATGCCTTTGTATCTGTTTCCGCTCCTGTTTGAAATCTTAAGTGCGTTTGAGTAGGATTCTAGCAACCCACATGGAAGGTCCTATGATTAAAAAATGTTTAATTATTTCATTTTTTACCTCAATATTGATGCAATGTCTTTTATACTTGCTTCAGAATGGGAAGTTTAACATCAATTATCAATCCCATATTTTAACGACAGCAGATTTTTCGGCCCCTATTCCCTGTCTAATATCCAGACTATAGATTTTGGTATTTTTTTCATACAATTCTTAATATAGTATTAATCATCAAGTTAAGCTGATTGAAGAAAAGGTCTCTTTGTTGCAGTTTTCATGTAAATTTCTATTTGATGAAATTCATAAACTGTAACTTATGTAAATATAATGTATATAAGTTTAAATGTACTGTATATATACCTATAAAACAATTCTTTTGTTCATATAAAATATTTTGGTATTCCCCTACTCGTATGTCTTTTCTACAAATCAAGCAACCATTTCCCTCTTATTTATATCTATATTGTATTTCATTTGTATGATCATAACGTTATATACATTTAAACAAATGAATGTACTTTTTTTGCCCCACGAGGGCCCTTAATTGGTCAAAATACGAATTGAATTGAATTGAATTGTTTAATAAACAGATAAGACTCATATTGCCACATACATTGAATTCTTTTTCTAGTGTACCATTGCGTTTTCTCTCTGGCAACTCCTTGATAAACTGCTCTATTGAGACCCTTTGTGACGTCAGATTACTGTACTCTACGACAATAATTTCTTCTTCTACATATCCAGCCTCATTTTGAGGAATCTCTTCTAATTCTGACTTATTTATCGACTCTGATCTCCGAAAATTCTCGGGAGGGTGATTTTTCTTATCTTTATTTGATCTTTGATTATTCCACCTGTAAAATAAAACAGTTTTAAGCTTAAAATTCCATTTAATTTATTTTTTGTCAAATATATATATTATTATAACAGTAACTTGATCCGAAGGATCGAGTTGACAGGCGCGGATCATGCAATGGATCAAACGATACGGCTCCTCGGAGGTCAATCCATAGATATATTAACTTCACAGAAATGCATATATGTATGTATTTCGATCTGCTTTTCTTTGAAGTAGATACATGTATATCTATGGATTGACCAAACTAAAGGGATAAGTTTGATATATTGTTTCTTTTACAGAAATTGACAAAACGAAAGTTGAAAGTAAAGGGGACTAGCCAAAAGTTGTCTCTGCAGTGTCATTTTTAACACTTAGAGACAGAGATCAAATTAAATTTTAGTGAAATTATGTTCTCTTAGCTTTGTATCAATAGAGGAATTTAGGAAATTTACAAAATAAATTTAAAAGGGTTCATTTTTTAAATTGTATCGATATTTAAAAAAAAACATACATACAACATGTTTACTATAAAGTAGATCCTTACTAAAGGCATTGTTATGTCTTACTAATTATGAAAGAACACAAGTATAAACAAGAGTTGAAGTATGATTTTTTTTTTCAGAAACTTTAAGTCATACAGTGTATTAGCTGTTTTGAATTCAGCACTATAAAGTTGTTTTCGAGAATTAATTTATTACCCATTTTAGAAACATCAAGTCGATATGTACGAGTATTTCAAAATCCATAAATGGTTACACAAGTATATATGCTTTGATATAATTTTTCATAGGATCAAGTTCGAGCCCATCGATTGATTGATTGATTGTATATTGTTTAACGTCCCTCTTGAGAATTTTTCACTCATATGGAGATGTCACCGATGCCGGTGAAGGGCTTCAAATTTAGACCTATACTCGGCACTCAGGGCCATTGAGCAGTGAGGGTTCTTTATCGTGCCAACGCCTACCGTGACACGGGACCTACGTTTTTAAGGTCATATCCGAAAGACCCGTGACTTTCACTTCTAGTGCCGAGCGCTTGGCGAAGGAACAGTCACTACCTTTGTTTACGTCTTAGATATGACGCGGCGCCGCGATCGAGAATCGAACCCGGGCCTCCCGATCACGAAGCGAACGCTCTACCACTAGGCTACCGTGACCGGTTTGAGCCCATCGAGGAATTGGAGTAAATGATAAAAATACGATATACGTCATATCTATATACTGCAAATTGTTTTAATTCCACGGTGATAAAATTTCACGATTACTCAAAAAGTACCAATCGCGATGGTTTCAATTTCACGCTGCAAGAATTTAATTTAAAGTTAGCATAAGCATTTTATCATTATCAAAACTATTAATAGCATTCACGATATGTTCAATTTCGCGGAAAAATGATAAATTACAAACATAATGAAATGAAAACCATCATGATTATTAACCAATCTACAGATTATCAAAGTAAAAACTTTACCTTGATACGAAAAGAACCACGACAACCACTAGTAGTAAAACAACCATTGTACTCAGAGTCACCAACAGGATAGGAAAATTATTCCGGTTTCCATCAGTATCTCTATCTTCTGAAAAGGCATCTGTCTTTTATATATTAGAATTCCATACGCCGATGGTACATGTATGACATGTTTGACGGTGTAGGGAAAACAACGTTTATGTCATCACAATATGTAACTCTCAATGCTAACATTGGTTGACAGATGTCAATCCCCTCAAAAGGATAAATTTGCAATACTGCTGAACATTATTGAAACGAGTTTAGTTTTTGGAAATTATTTGGCTCACTTACTTACATTATTTGTTTGATTACAACATTTATTACATTTATAACGTGCAAATAACGCAACTACTTACGTAATATTTAACTCTTGTCACTTTTCAATTAATTTAGGATTCAAAGATTATTCTTCTTACACTCTTAAGAATGTGAAGAATATCTCCCATTTTTTTATTTGCATCTTTTGAAATATTAATATAGAATATGTATACCTATAAAACCATCCATCAGAACTGTACTAGACTTGCTCCACTCAGGATCTGTACTGCTGATAACCACTTCAGTTTTGTTATCTACAGGAAACAATGTTTATGATTTTATATGTCACCTTTTCACACAAAAAAAAAAATTGCATATAAGTGAAAATAAGATTAAAGCAATGCAACGCGTTTAATATTTGATTGTTCATATCTTAAAAAATACCAATACTCAATATTTACATGTAAATAAGCAATGCGGTATTTTATTCAAATTACTTGTGTTAAAAATGCCTGTTTCTGTAAAAGAGGCATTATATCAGCGATTCTACATTGTCTTTATAAAAAAATGTTCAACAGTTAATATGAATGTAGGATCATTATTGACAAAAAGTTTGATTGAAAAAGAAAGATTTACAAGAGTTCGGGATTTCACAGTTAGCCCCATGGTAACCTTCTCTACAACTAAGACAACTTCCGGTTTGTTGGTTACATCTCATTGTAAGGCAGTTTGTCGGACATTGATGTTGACAATAATCACCAAAGAAGGAACCATTGCATTGAATGCATAGTCCAGATATAGGATTGCAGGAAACACACGCCTCACTACATTTAGCACAGTTTATTCCATAGTGATTTTCAGTACAAACTACAAATAATTGCACATTATTTATAATGATATATTTAAATCTCTGAGAAAATGGTTTTAATGATCAGGTTTCTGGTAATTTATTTAACACACAATGCAATGTACAAAGCTACATGATACCCGATTAATTTGTGTTGTTGAATGAAATTAAGTTTATTGTTATCATTTGTTAATTTTCCGAAAATTACCTAAAGGATGTACTTCAAACAATTTCATTCTTCCATCATCGGTCCTTCGGATTACAAAAGAGTTTCCTTTCATTTCTTGATCACACTCAACAATAATTTGATATTTCGCAGCTGGTTTACTTAGATTCATTACTTTGCAAAGTGTCAACTCGTTTAGATCCTCCAGAGATTCAGATATATGCACTTCGTATTCGCCTAGTGAGATTAAAACTCGAAGACATAAGTATACGATGGTCGATATGAGCCTTCCAATAACAACTAAGAGTAACGCTATTGTGTACGTAGAATTCATTGACTTAAGGACCCTCTCTACCAGTGTTATTTTTTTTTTGGATATTGAGAAAAATAGATTAATAAAGGTGTTAATACATGTATTGAGATTATTTAGTAATATTTCACTTCATGGTGCCTGGTATTTACCCCCAGAAAAGTTGTTAAAGCTCAACACAGTATCAGTGAATAGAAATCACTGTTGTTTACTTCCAAAGAGAAAATACATGTTAATAACATGCTTAGTTAATTCATCTTGGCCTTCTTTAATGTTAAGAGAATTGATTTGATTATGAATTGAGTAATATAGTGTAAATTTTAATTGGGTAGAATTTAGATCAAACGGCAGATCACTTTAATTGAATCAGAACGCTTTAGTGTGCAGTGTAGAAAGGGTTCTTAAATAGTATTACTAGTATCATTTTTTTACAGACACGACTTGGCAACGACAAAACGATTGTAGTTGTAATATAAGTTTGTACATGTACAAATCTTGATACAAAATACATTTGAGACTACTTGACATTCCTAAGATTTCTGTAAATTTAAACGGAGACTGAACAAAACACATGTGGATCTCTCTCTCTCTCTCTCTTACACACAAATTAAATATTTTGATATCAAAACGTAAATAAAAACAATCTCGCTGCATTTAGAGATCAATTGAAGTAAGGTACCCAACACTTATTTTTAGAACAACTAAGAATTAGGGGGAAAAGAGAAAATTAAAGAAAAATCAGATGTACATGTGTTACATTTTGTCTCTTTAAAGTTATAGATAATCCCAATAAATCTAAGAAATGTTAAGTAATGTCAATTGTTCTTTTCTCAAGATTCGTACATGTACACATTTATATAACAACTTCATGCGTTTTGCCATTGACAAACTGTACACGTACTAAATTACACTAGTTATGCCATTAAAGTCAAAAAATTCTGCGTACATAAAAGAACTACTCTTAATTGTAATTTGATGGCTCATATCGGCCATCGTATGAATAAGACCTTTCCAAAAAATTTTCAATATTGATTTTTCCATAAAAAAAACTAATGGTATAAAATTTACAATTAATACCTCCTGTCAAAAGAATAAGTATCCAATTGATTTTATACACGTCGTCCAGCGTCATAGACCATTTTGCATTGTCTGTTTCCCTACTGACAAAGTTTGTGTTTAGATCAGCATCTAAAGCCTTTCTCCCTTCAGTACCACCAGAATGGTTCATTACTGGGAATCTCAAAGCTTCAAAGTCTAAATTAGAAGAAAAGGACTTTTCATTTCTCCTGGTGACATTTATGGTTACCGTAATAAAAATAGGAATAAAAAAGCATAAATTATTCATACTTATAAGCTTTATTTCATAAATCTGCATAAAGCCAACATCTATTCTTGTTATGATTATTTTGTTTCCTTCAACAACTCCATAAAAGTCGCATGTGACAATATCATTTTGGTTGGTTGCGTTGCACATTCTCTCAATCTTGGCACATTTCCGACGTTCATGTGTTCCTTGTCCTATATCGATATCATACGTTCCTTTGAAAAAACAAACTATGTTAATAAAAAAAATGTATGGTGTACTCCTTCAAAGGAATATACTGTATATGCATTATATTTAGCGTATACGATATTTGGCGGAAAATGATTTTTTGACGAAGTTAGCGTAGATTTGATTTAGCGCATTTCTTCATATTCTTATTTATGTGTATAATGTGCAGGGCATATAGCTTTGTACTTGATTTAGCGGTTGCTGAGTTCCGCCAAAGCCGCTAAAAAGAATACGCAGCCAAATATAATATGTTTACAGTAATGAAATGTTTTTGTTTTTACTTGTAAATATATAACTGTTATAAATAAAAGAGGAATACGTTTTTTTGTAAGACCCTGAACATGAAACCTAATCTAACCTAACTATATGGAGTCTAATGCCGTAAGGGGTGTCTAAATCACGTTAGGTGTAAGACAGAGAATATATAATTAGAGCGAAATAGTGAACTAATATACATAGTTTGGATTTGACTTCCAAAACTACACTCACAATTGGATATTGTTAAAAACAGTATTTGAAACAAACTCTGGTGTTGTTCTTGTTTTATTAAGATTTAGAGTTCCTTACGTACACAAAAGCAATGTATTTATGTGTTTGTGAATACATGTGACTTATTTTACGTAAAAAAATGAATTGCAAGGGGGAAAGCTATGTAATCTTTTTAATGGATTAAAAGGAATTTTTATGTCAAAAATATCTTAGGGCTTTCATATATTATTACAAACGAAGAAATAATCTTAAATTTGCAATACCACAGCTAATGCTCAGAAAAATCCAGTAGATTGGATAATCTCTGTCAAGACTCATTGACCAGCTCTGGTTTACGTCATTCAGGGTCAGTGAATATGTGTCCATGTCGTCATCGCAAGCGTAATGTGCAGAGTACGATCCATTTGTAGAGGACTGTTGTGCCTCACATTTTGTATCCTGAGTATTAACTTTCAAACAATCCAAATACTTTAAATAAAAATTACTATTTACATATATGTGCTAATTTTTATAAACATGAATAGAAATTATGTACAAATATATTCATGATTCAAGTGCATTGCAAACTTGTTCAGCTATTTAGATTTTTCATGACATTTGTTTTTTATAATAGCAAAAAAATTAGAAAGTGTAAATACGTACCTTTCGTGAAACTATCAAATACAAATAAAGATGCACATAAGTATACCCAGGTATTGTAGACCTTTAATACTGATGGCATCATATGAATATCTCTCTACATTAGGATCAACATAAATCTTCAATTCAAAGTATTTTTTATTTACTGTCAGTGTTTCCGTATGTTCGCAGGGTTTCACGTCAAACTCTACATAGAAAGTGCCTCATCTATGTCCGAATAATTAATGTATACGGAAGATTATCACTTTGAATCATTTTTGCTAATTATCATGCATATTTTTAAGCACACAATTCCTGTAGTAATACACCTGCATCTATACTACACTATTTCGTCATGTGTCCCACATTATTCCAAGAAAGCTATAAAGAAAGGGAAAGCAATATTATAAAATATATTTAGTGTTAATGTACATAATATATTCAGTGTTAATGTACATCATAAATTAAGGTCAGACAACACGTTTCTCGTTGATATATACATGTATTTTTTCCAAGAATTTGACATTTAAAAATTGTTACTCTAACAAGTTTCCGCATAGGAAATAAAGTACCTATAGACTTTAATGCATGATGTCAGAAGAGGAAATTTACTATATTGTATCCAACGTTTAAATCAATATCATGACTAATATATGAATCTGGTTAGCTTTATATATTACTCAGATATTTTGACTACAGCTTAAAAACCATAAGATAATGATAGTCATGATCAATTTTCCATTTACTTTGGTGAGATACTAAACAGATATTTAAGGAGAGGGTCATCGGAATCTAAATCTTTATTAGAGTAGAGTACAGCGTAAATTATTATACGGAAATGAGGCACGTCTATTTTGAAAATTTGTTACAACGTCTGTGATTTTTTAACGTGAACGTGACCTGGCTTCTGTCGAGATGAAATTCAAAAAAATTCAAAGCAACATAAAGTGCCGTTTACAAGATCGTGTGAATTTTCTGGTTTATTGTTTACTGATGCGGTGGTACATAATATGTGCGCGGGTTATCAAATATATTACCTGGTTACTGTATGATACATTTGGTGTATTTTTCTGCCGATATGAACTTTATTTATGAGCAGATATTCATGAGAAGAACATATTTCATGGAGCTATTTTATTGCGACATCAAACGTGGAACTTTTTCCTACAGTCTGAGTTTTGAAAGGATTTCAAAGTAAGATATTTATTACTGGTTGAACGAAACAAATGGATACCTTTAATGATTACTATCTCTATATCGATCTCCATGATCAGTGGACACAGAGTTTGATCAACAAAAAGTTTTGATAGATAATGAACATCTGCTGCAAGCATCGCTATTTCACAGCTAGGGCCACAGCGGGAGACCCTGAACCTCAACGACTTGGGCGTTTTAGGTCCATCCGGCGTACACCTGTGCTGCTTCACCGCGTGATAAGAGAGTTTGCCTTCCCATGTAATTGAGGACGAAGGCCAGTATTATGTTTACTTTATAAATGATAAACAATTATACATAACGCGCTTAGGGTTTCCAAATAGTTTTTTTGTATAAGTTATCACTTTCAATTATCCAAAGGCATTGTTTAATACTCAAGTCATGTATACTCTATGGTGTAAGCTTTTAAGTTAGCAACTTTATGAAAAGTTATTTAGTTTTGTTGAACTACAAGGAGAATTACCCATCATAGTTTGCATATCTCATGTTTTTGCATTCAACATGATGTAAAACAGCTAGGCAGCATTGTTAAGACACTGCCCCTCCTTAACAGGCAACTTATAGGTAATGTCAGCTATCTTGTAAGGTTAGCTGAGAAATCTGTATTGTAATCATGTTAATACAGGTACCAATATCTCATTTTCACTCTTTGGAGTTTAAGGGTTGTGGACTGAGCTTTATATACATAGTTCAGATAGTTACTATACTTTGGTATTTCTTGAATTGCCCGTTATTGTTTGATCAGTTTTGGTACAAAGTTTATAGGCAACATTTCATGTTTTGTATATTGATAAATATTGAATGGATATTGTACATGTACTATGTAGTCAAGGTATATGTATTAATTTGGTTGGTGTAGACAATATTTACACGATTCTTCAAGATGTTTATCGTTTCGGTACATAGTGGATAATTTATGTTGTGCTACAACAAATCTGCTTAGTCTTGCAAATTTATTGTGCCTCCTCCTGAGAGGGTGAAATACTGAAACAAATAACAATGATACATAAGTATGAGTTCACACAAAAATACAATTGAATGACAGCTATGAACCATATCCAAGCCTAACACGCCAATCCAAATTTTACAGTATACCAAAATTAGAAATTAGGCGAAAATGAGGGTTTTACACAGTACCAAACAGTAATTCTAAATCTATCAATCTAGCTTAGAGACAAATCAATGCAAAGTTACCAAATATTATGCATAAGGTAAGTATCAAAGAGATTATACAAAAACGTAAAAGACAATCCATGTTTTATACCTAGCCTAGGCCGATGATAAACACGTGTATAGAGTAACAAGTAAATATGCACAAATTCTGACTTAACATCTGCACCAAACTAATAATATACATCATGAACAATCATATTAATATAATGCACTTGATAAAACTTAATCTTTGGCTCTTCATAAATCGAAACAGTCAAAAAATACACACAGCATGTTTGCGGGGAAAAGTCTAAATTTTACAAATGAACAAAATACAAAAATCCGGAATGACAATTCCACCACATATGTACTTATTGAGTTGGTGTTGTTAATGGTTTAAACTGTTGATACAAAGTTGATACTTAAAAAAAATTGAATCGGTGTTACTCAAGTGGTTGATTATTTTAGTACATTGTACAAAGTTAATAATTATGTACTAATTGGATCAGTATTACTCTTTCAAGTTTATTGTTTTGATAAAAAGTTGATATGTAGCTATTTGATCAGTGTTGCTTAAGTTGTTTATTGTTTTGGTACAAGGTTTTACCTATTGAGTCAAAGTTACCCATATTTGGTTTGGTACACAGTATACAGTGGAGCCTCATTTATCTGGACGCTTTGGTTTCCAGTCAATTTGTCCGGATATGTGAAGCATCCGGATACCTGAATCACCAATTAAACAAGACAAAATAACATTAAAAAATTCCATTCCGATGAAAAAGCGACCGGATACTGAAGCATCCGGATATCTGAGGGTCCACTGTATATTTACTTATTGGATCATAGTTACCTTTGTTGTTTATTGTTTGGTACACAGTAGATTTGTACATGTTGGGTCAGTATACCCATATTGTTTTGGTGCACAATATTTGTACCTGTGGGTCAGTATACCCATTTTGTTTTGGTACACAATATTTGTACCTTTGGTACACAGTAGATTTGTACCTTTTGGGTCAGTATACCCGAATTTCTTTGGTTTTGGTACACAGTAGATTTGTACCTTTTTGGTCAGTATACCAAAATTTTTTTGGTTTTGGTACACAGTAGATTTGTACCTTTTGGGTCAGTATACCAAAATTTGTTTGGTTTTGGTACACAGTAGATCTGTACCTTTTGGGTCAGTATACCCAAATTTGATTGGTTTTGGTACACAGTAGATTTGTACCTTTTGGGTCAGTATGCCCATATTGTTTTGGTACACAGTAGATTTGTACCTTTTGGGTCAGTATACCCATATTGTTTTTGGTACACAGTAGATTTGTACCTGTGGGTCAGTATACCCATATTGTTTTATTGTTGGATGCTCATACTGACAATCAATTGGCGTCGTATGAAGCTTTTCAGTTTATTGTTGGGTCGATGTAACCCATATTGTTAATTGTTGGGTCTCAGTTACCTATATTATTTTTTTGTTTGGGTCGGATTACCCATATTGTTTTATTGTTGGATGCTCATACTGACAATCAATTGGCGTCGTATGAAGCTTTTCGGTTTATTGTTGGGTCGATGTTACCCATATTGTTTATTGTTTGGTCGAAGTTACTTATATTGTTTATTGTTTAGGTTGGAGTTACCCCTATTGTCTATTGTTGGGTCGGAGTTACCTTTATTGTTTATTGTTGCGTCAGAGTTATCATATTGTTTATTGTTGGGTCGGATTTACCCATACTGTTTATTTATTGTTTGGTCAAAGTTACCCATATTGTTATCGATTAGTCGGGTTACCCATATCATATTGTTTATTGTTAGATCAGAGTTACCCATATTGTCTATTGTTGGCTGGGAGTTACCCATATTGTTTATTTATTGTTGGGTCAGAGTTACCCATATTCTTTATTGTTGGCTGGGAGTTACCCATATTGTTTATTTATTGTTAGGTCAGAGTTACCCATATTCTTTATTTTTGGTTGGGAGTTACCCATATTGTTTATTTATTGTTGGATCAGAGTTTCCTATATTTTTTATTGATGGGTCAGAGAGTCTATTGTTGTCTGCTCATAATGACAATCAATTGACGTCTTATGAAGCATATCTGTTCATTGTTGGGTCGGAGTTACCTATGTTGTTGATTGTTGGCTGCCTCTAATTACAATCAATTGGCATCTTATGTAGCATATCTTATCTGTTTATGGTTGGGTCAGAAAATACCCATATTGTTTTTATTATTATTATTATTAACTGATAATGACAATCAACTTGATCAAATGGTGTCTTATGAAGCACATCTGTTGGTTGGGTCAAAGTTACTTATAGTGTTGATTGTTAATTGCTCGAAATGACATTCAAATTGTGTCTTAGAAAGCACATCTGACTTTTGGCACGGTTTTTCCTATTGAAGCTAATATTGATGTCATTAATAGTACAGAGATGTTGACTGACCCATAGGGTTAAATTTACCCATCATGCCTATGTTGCTTAATATTCTGATAACAGCGGTTACTGATACTATGAATCGCACTAACAAATATTAGTTTGGTTAAGGAATTTACATGTACGAATGAGGCAGAGATATCTATTGTTACATGTAATTGCTCTTGACATATTTTCATCGGTTAAGAGTTTTATATACATAAGGGTCAAAGTTCCATATATTTTTCTTTGTTTTGGGACAAAACTTTTTACGATAAAGTATTAGTTCATGTAATCCATCTTGTTTACTGGCAATATATGCCTTCTTTCTTAGATTTCTAATGTTTATTCATATTTTAGTTGATATACCTGTTAAGTAAGAAATATCTATGAGGTGACACTGGGAAAATCCATACAAAGTATTGTTCCCTGTAGTGGATTCATGATATATACTGCTAAGTTGTTAATATTTCTTCTGATATGTCCTTGGTCATATTGCCAGATTGTTGCCAATATTAAGTCATCCTGAATTATCCAAACATTTATCATATATTATAATAATTGTGCAGGACCTGCTCATTCATCCTGAAGAAAGTTTCCTTTCTTTTGTTGTTGCATTGTTTGCTCATGTAGACCTAATTTTGCTTCCCAATTCTAAGGGGGTATCCTACCTTGTGAGCACTTTGTACGTGGATGAGTAATGATAAAAAAAAATTAGCTTTTAAGTACATTGTAGATACATCCCAAACAGTCGGTGAGAACACAAATCCTCAGGAAAAGAATCCTTACAACCCTCATCATAACATTCCACTAATTCCAGTTAAGAAGGAACTGAGATAATCTCCATAGCCTGGGGAACCAAATGAAGCTGTGCCTAATGCCGTGAATTTTATATATTATATCTATATTTAAAAGTTCAAAACTTGGTTGACACTTTTTGACTTTACCATGCAATAACCTTATATAAGATGCAGATACATGTATGTGCCAGCAAAACTGCAGCAGTGCTGCCATGGATGTGCCCTAGATCAGCTGAATGACCAGGATATCCGCTAACGTTGGTTGAGAAAGCATCCATACTAGCTAGATCTTGAAACTTGGTTTCTTATAAAACATTTGCAGGTGAGTCAGCAAGCAAATTGTATTACAGATTCCAATTATCCACATCACAAATGATCCCCTTTTACAACTGACCTTTCTATTAATAAATTAAGGATAGGATTCTCACTTCTTCAGTTTTAAATACTTATGGGAGGGATATGTCCTTCAACAGGTAAACAATCCACTCTATATGCTAGGACTATCCAGTCAAAGGAATGAGTAATCTTGTTTGGAATCAAGATTAAAGATGTGACAAATTTGAACATGACAAAATCAGGATTAATGTTCCTTTAATGCAACAAATTAAATAATGTGTCTTTAATAATAAACATAATCTATAGGGAAGGAATTTGTCCTTAAACAAAGTATTCTTACAAATAAAATCATAGGTTATGTGTCTTGCAAGAAAATATTTTATCGATGGCTTAAATAGGCTTTGGTATAGGCTAATTATACCCCTTCAATTAATTACCTCTGTACTATGCCTTTAGTAATAAGATTTTAAGACTTTAAACACCTTTAAGTTTGCTAGTTTAACATTAAGGCGACTTTCCATGCAATCTTATTTTAGGGATATTAGATGCTATTTACAAAATTCAGTATAATCTGGGAAGTTCACATTATATTCACGATTTGCTTAAGATCATAATGATATTAACCTTCACCTTGTAAAACTTATTCATACTGTCTGGAATAACCGCATGGTATGTTCCTCCATTAAAAGGAAATAATTCATGAAATTAATGTATTCTACAGTTGGTTCTACAGTTCTAAGAGGAACAATTGTTTTGCAGGTATTATAGGGATTGTTGAAGATTTTGTTCAATTTCTAATTCAAATCTATAATTTACAAATTGGAACTAAACAGTTAAAAGTAGTATAAGTAGGGAAAATTAAATAATTCAAGGTTGAGTATGTAAAATTTTCACTAACCTTGTGTCATACTCAAGGACACTATCACTCATCACAAGGTAGAAATTGCAAAATTTAAGTTTGCTTAAATTACTAGACCTCAAACATATAAATTTTCTTCTACTCCCAATGGATAGCCAGATTCTAGAATGGATTCTATAATGTACCGATACTTCAAATGATGGTCAGTGTTTAATTGCTGTTTTGTTCCACTCATGATAGATAGTCAGATACTAGGATGTACTTAAAATACAGGTCAGTGATTCACTGCTGTTTGTTCTATAAACAATAAATAGTCAGATACTAGGAGGTAGTTCAATACAGGTCAGTGATTAACTGTTGTTTTGTTCTACTCATGATAAATAGTCAGCTAATAGAATGTAGTATTAATACAGGTCAGTAATTAACTGCTGTATTGTTTTACTCCTACAAGTATAGTACCTTAAAGAACATGTTCTTTTGCACACTGACAGGTCAGTGAATAACTGCTGTTAGATATTAAAATACACCCCTCTTCACCTAGCTTGCTTGCTGGCTCATAGAATACTTTGTGATTGTTATATCATTTATTCTGAAATTATTGTTCTTTCATACTTTTAATTACTTAGTAATGCCTATATTTCTTAACATTTCTCGGATATTATATCATTAGATGTTCTTCCTTCATTTTGTATTACATATGACAATTTCGTGTAAACCGTGATTTTGGAATAATGATAGGAAGATTTTTCATTTCATTACTTTAAAACGAGATGTATGGAGAGGCCAGTGATTAACTGCTTCCATGAATAATTCGTATTGTGTGCAAGCTCACCTTGGATGGCACGGATGTGATCTGCATGTCACATCTAACATGGATGTGACTTGCATGTCACATCTTGTGGCCTATTTTGTTTTGATGTGCCATCTTTTTGCTAACTTTTTCATATGAAGTTTTCATTGTCTTGTCTTACAGATACTTTTTTCTAGTCAGTTTTGGGGGATCAGACATTATCATATTTTACGTAACTGCTAATCAAAGCTTGTGAATCTGATCCCCTTCTAGTTTGTTAAATTGTTCACATTTATACCGTCATTTTAATAAATGACATTATTCATCTCTATGAAAGTGTTTTATTTGACTTATACAAATTTAGCAAAAACAAGCTGCGGTGAGCTTGCATATAAGCATAAGAATACATAAAACATTATTTTATATGTGTACAAATAAAACTTTGTCCAGATAAACACTGGAAGGACTACTACCCATCTCTGTGCCTGCAATTATTTCTGTTATAAAATATGTACATTTGTAAGTACATCATTCTTAAATATTATAATTTCAAAGTGATAACAACATTCATTATTTTATATGAAATTTTGTCTAAGTCTTTTTAATCCAAAAAATGTCATTATTAGAAATAATGAGAATCACCTTATATCCTTTATACAGATTTTTCATCATGATGCTTCTCATAGAATTTTTCTCTCTTGTTATTGTTAAAAATATCCTCAGCCTTTCAAACGAAATATTCGTTTCGCGTTTATGTGTAACGATTCAATTTCATCCTGATTTTAAATATGGGAGCATAGGTATCCAATGTAACAGGAAAATTTCAATTTGGACTGTTTTAGTAAAATTTGATACAGTTATTTTAATCCAGATTTAAAAAAAGAAAGCTTTTTAAAGAGACACAGTGACGGAAAAAGGAAAAATGGACAAAAGGAGAAATTTTGTATGGCACATGTTTCAAAACTTTAAAAAAAACTAATTTGATGGAGAAAACTGAAAATTTATGAATTTTCCATGACGTTAATTCCAGAGAAATAAATATCGAATACCCGAGAATTTTTATACAATTCTAAAAATGATCGAAACTTATTTTTCTCACGTTTTCTTGCTTCATTTCACGGTTGTTTTCAAGTTTCACGCTAAAAATAAAGGAGTATTATATGATTGAATAATTTCCATCTCTCTGATTGGCTGTGATCCAACTATGTTAGAAAAATACTACGTTGTATTGACCTGCACGTGACGTTCCAGGTCAATACAAGGATTTATTTCCTCTACATTGATCTAAAAATTGATTGGGAAATTCCAAATTGATACAAATTGTTTTGGAAAGCTATTTAAACGACTGTGATTTTTATTTCAAGTAAACAAAACATAAACAAATATATATTTTAGGGTGAGGGTGGTAAGAGGGGATGCAGGGACCCTCCTCCATCACTTTTGCTGAACAACAATTTTTTTTTTACTTTTTGGCAGTCAGTTTTCCCTGAAAATACTCCTTCCTTTCAAAATATATCCTATTAAAAAAGACTGACATTATATATTTCTTTCATGACAACTAAAATTGATTTTTACATTTCTAAATTTTTAGTGTTTCAATTTTTTAAAAACGATTAGAAACAGGTTTAGAAATCAGTAATTAGAATTTTGTATATTTTTCAAACACTATGAAGATATACGAGGTTTGTCCGTAAAGTTCGTGGACAACATTGATAAATAATGACATTGATAAAATATATGAAACTATTATATTCATTAAATTAATGTTTCGTTTTATACATATGCAAATTATTATCAAAAACAAAGCACAAATAGTTATAATTTTATCAGATACAAAAAAGACACATACTCGTTCCCGGAGCACTAAAATGAAAATCCC
Organism: Saccostrea glomerata; assembly: GCA_003671525.1. NCBI lineage: Eukaryota > Metazoa > Mollusca > Bivalvia > Ostreida > Ostreidae > Saccostrea > Saccostrea glomerata. Next base: position 462,001 of record PRKT01000152.1, on the reverse strand, counting down.
TGACGTTACCGACGTCAAAAGTACATGTACCTAACTTTTCTCAACACATTCACCGTTTAACTCAATACATTTCTTATGTCACTTTATATAGTCATCAAAAATGTGCACGAACTGTTCATATTTCATATGTTAAATAATATTCAACACTTCCTGTCGCAGATCCTGGAAACCATCAAACCTTTGACCGCGTAAAAACGACTTCTTTTTAAAGAAATACGGCAAAGTCACATTACGAAATTCATTTTCACAGTACTGTAATATCGGAATCTCTTCCTTCACGCATGTCATTGTGTAAAGTTTTACTTCTGTCCGAAATTTTAAGTTCCACTTAAATGCTTAAGAACGGCTTCCTTTACTATATTTTCCCAACTGTTTACAGCATCTATGCGTCTCTGTTGGTATTTCCCGATGTCTACGCAGAATGTTATCACTGCTTTCTGCTCAACCTTTTCCGAAAACGTCCTTTTTTTTTAACAATGTCGATCCTGGCTTCACAGATTCTAACCTCGATTTCTCAGCCATTTCTTCACTTCGAACGACCAAATTTTGCAGGTTTGAAGTTATACCTTTTGTCAACCTAAAAATGTAAAATCGATCCGAATTTCTACGGAATCTTACAAAATACAAATAAAATTTATTAAAGTATTAAATAACATTTTAGTTAAAATTTTGCGATGCTCCGGGTCGCCATCCCAAGTCTAATAATGAAGTCATAATTATAAATATGTATTGGAAACTGAATTTGACTTTAACATTTTATAATTCACATTTAGTAAGGGTAATAAATATGTTAATATTGAATATCAGTGACACCATTTTTATGAAATTTTAGCTTGTCCACGAACTTTACGGAAAACCCTCGTACAAAACAGAAATTTCGGGAACGTATCGTCTGGCCTTAAACTTTAAAAAAAAACATTTAAAAGTAGGTCGAACTTAAAGGTCACGGGGTCAAAAAACATTGCATAACTGGAAAGGTCAAATCACAGGAAATGTATTTCTAAAATATGAAAGACACATCTCTTCTCATTTTAAAGTTATTACTAAGATTAAAGTTTTTGTGACAGACGGACGGACTACCAAATGAAATTATGTGCCCCCTCCAATTCGCAAAAGCGAGGGACAAAAGATACGTTTGTTACAATACTGTTTCAGATTGAAATCGTTTGTAAATGTATTTTTTTTAAAAATCATGTAATAATAATAATAAATATCATAATTAAAGCATTTGAAATTGCCACATTTAAGAAATTTATTCCTCCTCTTTTCTGATGAAGATACCATTTTCTGCAACATACCTGGTTTCTGACTAGATGAAATATTGAAAGTACCTGTATATATACTTGTATGTCTTTTATATTTCGGTGTAAGAGATTAAGAAGGCTATATTCTTCTTTCCTCATCAGAATTATACAACTTTACATAGAAATGGTAAACTGCATTTGAAAACTAGAAGGAACTATTTTTTTTGGCGGAATGGTGATGTAAGTTTGAAAATATTTTCTTCTCTGCCTCTCATAGTTATTTTAGAACAATGAATAAAGTTATTATTTTTACACAACAAAGACTTGAAGGAATTTTCAAATGTAAGTAAAATTAATAATAATCGACGGAAGTTTCAAAATATGTCAAATAAATATGATTTTTCAAACAAACTAGAACTATGTTAGCTTTTAAAAGCTTCCAATCTAAGTACAGATTTGAGCCAAAAAACAGTAAAAGGTGTTTTTCTCTCTTATTAAACGATCAAAACTTTTTGTTTTTTGTATCATTTTGTATCTCTATGTGACAATATTACCATATGTGAAAATAATTTAAATTTAGATGAAAGAAGCATTCAAACATAAGTAATATATCCTAAAAATTTAAGAAAGGGAGGAAAATTTGGATTATACATTATTCATTCTAGTTAAACTGTTTATGTCGATTAAGTAATATCATGTTGTAGGCCCTATATCGTAGTTTCTTTATATACAAAATGAAAAATTAACTATTCAACCCTCTGAAATGCAAGTAAGGATCGCACGACTGGCAACAGTATTTTAAATTCTAAATGTATAGGGAAAAGGTAATGACCTTGACCTGACCTTGCCGCAAATATAAAAGGTCAACTTTAATTTCATTGATACCATCACTTAGCGATATTGTCATTATCATTAACATTCATTAATTTTTAAATACAAGAAATATGAGTAGAATCCTACCTTAAGTTAATTTGGGATCGTTTTCATACAGATGTCTGAATGACTCAACTTTATATTAAGAGTATGAAATGCATGAAACGGAAGTAAATATTTAAAAAAGAAATGGAATTTTTGTATAGGAGGAATAATAAATATCAAAATTAAATACTAAGTTTTCTGTATTTTATTTTTCAAATCAGATACATGAAATATATGCATTTTTACTATCTGAAGACATCATTCAGAAGCATAACAGCAGCACCCAGGGCCACAGTCAAGACAACAAAATCTTCTTAATATATTTCCTATAAATAGATAAAAGGTCCATTAGTTTGTTCCAGAGATTAATATGTTTTGATTTTTTCTTTACATAATTATGTTTATCAGTTTTAAAGGTGTTAAAACTCATTCAAGTCATCTAATAATGAGAGGGTCATAAATAACACAAGCAAACTCTTTTAATAATCAATATTATTTGCTTACGTCGATTATTTGCTTGTATTTTGAAAAAAAATTGAGAATCCAATATAGCATTCATCAAAACAGATAAGTCACTGTTGGCATATCTTCTAAAAGGAGGTTGACAAAAAGTAAAAAGAAAAAAAATTGGCGTAGCGATGTTGCTCTCCATCAAAGACGTGAGATAATAGATTCTCTGGGATTTAACGAATTATCCTATCAACAAGAAATTTTACAGATATTTTTCATTTTTTTCTAAATAAATAACAAGTTGTGCATTATATGAATTTAGAACGTTCTTCAATGTAAAAGTCTCAATAATTGACCAACAGCCCTCGTATATGTACATTACCAATTGCGGATCTTGCAATTCGAACTGGAGCCACTGTAAACAAAACAAAATATAATCCACGTCAAAAAGTAGTTATATTAGGAAACGTAAAAATTGAAATATTGCTTTTCATATGGTGATTTTGCCAAAACCTCCGGTACATGTACCTGTAGCCTTTCCCAAATGATTTTATTCGGAAATGACCAATATTTACCCCCAAAATCAAACTTTGAAGTAAAAATATATAATGATGTTCTGAAACATGGGTTTATATGCTGACTTTAAAGTACTGAATTTTTTCATAAGCAATGTCGTCATCTGTTAGAAATGCAATAGGAAAATGACGTTAATATAAAATTGCCATGATTTCTACAGAAAAGGGTATATATAACGTCAATATTTTGAGTAAAAGTCACTAAGTGCAGGTCTGCTCAGGCTCCATATTTTTATATACAGTGTTCCTGAGCACACCTGGGCTTTATAAGTTTTATAGTAAAAATTGAGCAAATTTTGTATATTTTTTCCTCTTTCTGAAAAATAATACAAAATCAAGTTAGTTTGTAACGTCATAAAATTGTCAATAACCTATTTTAAAAATATGATATGTTTTGTTACCTTATTTTTCTCATACAATTTATATAATTTAGCACGTCTCAAAAATTTTCAAAAATAACTTTTGTGGGGGAAAAAAATATGCAATATACCGCATATAGTTCTTTGCTATTAAATATTCACAAGGACCGTCCCCCTTAAGTCCTAATCTTAAGAAATTCTATACGAAATTAAAAACATTTTCTACTTCTCTTTTTTGCTTATAAAAACAAAATGATTTTTGATATACGTATTTCAAAAATGTAGATTTCAGGTGTAGGAGAGGGTAACAGGGGTGTCCTCATAAGTCATGGATTTAATAATGTTGCGAACAATGTTTATGTGGGTTGGAGGCAGCTGTCTACAAATGTTTTGCAGATGATTGTTATAAAAAACTTCTCATAATGTCTAACACGTCCTTTTGGGATGTGCTAGAAGGCGTCTTTATTTTGTTTAATTTTCATTACCTATAAAGCGTTTAAAGGTATGTTTATACTGACCATTATGAGATGCTTCAAAAGAATCTGCCGTTTCCATGTAGGCTGAAAGAGGCATAAATAAATTAATCATACATTTTTTTTATTTATATAGGTTCATCAAATTATCTAAATGCATTATAATATACATGCATATTACAGTTCTATGTACCACTAACAACTACCATTTTCGTCTAGAATAAAGACTGTAGTATTGCACGTCTAAGGTAATCTGAGATATTTCAATTTATACCATGTACCAAGATTACTGAAAAAAACTGTTGAATTTTCTCTGAGTAAATCTTGTAAATTTATCTAGCATACAGAAAACCTTGAGGTTGTGATCTTAAATACCTCCTATATATTTTTACATAACTTAATAAATAAGTTATCTTATATTCTAATGTTTCTGATGGAGCCTCTGATTAACATGTCTAGGTGTGAAAAAGAGACATTGCGATGAATCATTCTTTACGCAATTTTTTTTAATACTATTAATCTTAATTTATATCTGTTTGCCTAAAGTGCCTTCATTCTCTAACTGAATACGTTTTTTTAAAATGTATGTTTGTTGTTTATATCCCTTTCGAATTCTTTTCCACTCATATTGGGACGAATCCGGGTCATTTCTCCCCAGTTCCTGTTCCGCCTAGGTCATTTCCGCCAAGGTCATCTTTCCCCTGGGTCATTTCCCTCCATTACCCAGGTCATTTCTCTCCATAACCTAGGTCATTTTACTCTAACACAAAAATTATAACGTAAGAAGTTTAATTTCGATTAGTTTAATAAATTACCATCATTATTGAATTAAACACTAACTTTATTTATATTATTTTTTATTCATTTATCAATTCACACATGTATTTTTTATTTATCTATGACCCCTTACATTTAATGTTTATTTATTTATTTTATTTATAATTTAAACATTTGTGAATTCACTCATTTATTTGTAAATTTATTCTTTTAAAGAATTCTTAACTTTCATAGTTTTATTCATTCCTTTATTTATTACTTTTTTAAATTAACTAATTAAGTCATACAAATTTGAACTAGCTTTTTAAAAGGGCAGAGGCATATGATTATTTATTTTTATTCATTCATTCTATAATTTGAGACTTTCTCTCTTTCTAAAGGAATTAGCTGCAGAACTGCACATATGTAGCTCTCCGAAAAAATATATATTGACAGACCGGTCTGTCAAAAAAAAAAATAAGATCAGAGAGCTACAGTTCTGCAGCTATAATGGAATATGAAATTACTTTAAATGCGATAATAGAAATATTTATTTCAATCTTCTTTCTTTAACAATTAAATTCATTTTCAAGTAGACCTCAAGTGAATTTTTTTATTGTTCTATAATCTGTCGTTTATGGTCTTTATCAGGAATAAATATATAACTGTTAGAATTCGTAATTGCTGTCTTGCGGTTTTATATCACCCTACATGGTGTTTTTTATCATCATGCTGGGTACATATGTTTATCCGTAAATTGTCGTTTTCACAGATTGAAAACACAATATCTCCTTTACACTTTAGACAAAAAATGTCAACTTGTATCAAGATGTGTTAAGCCAGATTATTATTGTATATAAATAAGATTTGTTTTCCACTTTTTATTACATTGAATAAAAATCTCATTTACATGTACTATAATACTTCCTAGCGATCACAATATTTGGGCAAGATGACTAATCCTAAATGTATGCATTGTCACAGTCAAGTAAGTTCAAACTAAGTTTCTAGACTTCAATTTATATATATATATATATATATATATATATATATATATATATATAT